>SKCR01016324.1:0-52257 GCA_019454045.1 Zanthoxylum bungeanum | reverse complement strand
AGGGAATAAAGCCCACAATCAATTCAGTTCGGGAATAAAGCCCAGGGAATAAAGCCCACAATCAATTCAGTTCGGGAATAAAGCCCGCACTCTCAACACAGTTTGGGAATAAAGCCCACAATCAACAAAGTTCGGGAATAAAACCCAGGGAATAAAGCCCACAATCAATGCAGTTTGGGAATAAAGCCCAGGGAATAAAGGCCACAATCAATTCAGTTCGGGAATAAAGCACGTACTATCAACACAGTTCGGGAATAAAGCCCACACTCAGCACAGTTCGGGAATAAAACCCAGGGAACAAAGCCCACAATCAGCACAGTTCGGGAATAAAGCCTACTCTCTACACAGCTCGGGAATAAAGCCCAGGGAACAAAGCCCACATTCAGCACAACCCATGGAACAAAGCCCACATTCATGATAAATCGGGAACAAGACCCACAACTCAAATCAGGATCAAGACACACAACTCAATTCGGGAACAAGACCCACAACTCAAATCAAGAACAAGACCCATAACTCAAATCGGGAACAAGACCCACGACTTAATTCGGGAACAAGACCCACGACTCAATTCAGGAACAAGACCCACAACTCAATTCGGGAACAAGACCCACAACTCAATTCGGGAACAATACCCACAACTCAATTCGGGAACAAGACCCTCATCTCGATTCGGGAACAAAACCCTCATCTCAAGTCGGGAATAATCTCAATTCGGGAACAAAACCCTCAACTCAATTCGGGAACAAGACCCTCATCTCAATTCGGGAACAAGACCCTCATCTCAATTCGGGAACAAGACCCTCATCTCAATTCGGGAACAAGACCCTCAACTCAATTCGGGAACAAGACCCTCATCTCAATTCGGGAACAAGACCCTCATCTCAATTCGGGAACAAGACCCTCAACTCAATTCGGGAACAACGGTAACAAGACCATCATATCAATTCGGGAACAAGACCCTCATCTCAATTTGGGAACAAGACCCTCATCTCAATTGGGGAACAAGACCCTCAACTTAATTCGGGAATAAGACCCTCATCTCAACTCAGTAACAGTTCAGGAATGGACCACCACCTCACATCAGTAACGGTTCGGAAATGGACCACCATCTCACATCAGTAACGGTTCAGAAATGAACCATCTCTCATCAGTAACGGTTCGGGAATGAACCATCACAAAATAATGGTTCGGGAATGAACCATCCACCTCTCAAGTAACGGTTCGGGAATAGACCACCTCACATCAGCTCAGTTCGGTAATGAATCATAGAGATCGCAGCATTTTGCAAGGATGAACCTTAGGGGTCTCAGCACCTCGTAATCAAATCAATCCAGTTCGAAGCGTCTAGCAAAGCAGCAGGTAAATATGACAGCCGATGAACCAGGTAAGTAAAAAAATGCATGCATAACTTTGATAGGGTTGTCACTGTCACACACTGCACAAGCCCCATCAAAATGGGGGCGACTGTAGACTCTGCATTTTTGCATAAAGCCTAATGATGAGCCTCATATGGAGGCACTACCCGATAAGTCACGGAAGTCGCGGGAAACACATGTCGGAAGGGAAAATTCAAAAAAAAAATAGTAGCTCGTCAAATTTAAATTCGCTAGTTAGCTGCGGGTTCGCTTAGTCGATTCCTATTTTAAACATTAATCTTGGCCCAAAACCCCCGCACCCATGCAAAGCCCACATGCATAACCCTAACCCTAATGTACCAATATATAAAGATAACCTAAACTAAACCCTAACCTCTCTCTCATCTTCCCATAAAAAAAACAAAAAAAAAACTCACTCAAAAAACATAAAAAAAATCCTAATCTCTCGGCCTCTTCTTCCCAACATTCACACGACTCACTAAAAAAAACCCTAGTTTCCTCTCTCATTTCTTCTCCAACAACCCACGGCATCTCTTCTGGATCTCACCCCTCTCTTCTTTCTCTCGTCCATCTCCTTGCAGCAGCCGTCCCTCACAAAAACCATCCCATACTCGGCCTCATCTCACGCCACAAACACACACAGCCACTCAGGACATTGACACACCAGGACACTATCCATACACTAACGCACACAGGCCATATACCTTGCTCACTAAACATCCTTCTCTCGACACTCACACAAGAAACAACAAACTTGACACTCACCCAGGGACCACTAACTCAAGTCTCGGCCAAATCAAAACCAAACAAAAAATAAGCACACACCATTCGACCATCTCTCTCAAATTCACACACGCCACTTTTTCTCTCTCCCACTCAACATTTAACACAACCAAATCCCCATGGCTTGACACGGTAAGCCACCTCACAAAAATAGCCCTCCAACCGACACAAATAAACAACTAAACCACATCCCTTCACGAACCAAAAGGAAGCCAAAACACCCCACTAACCGAATACATCATGAACAAGTAAACTAAAGCCACAGCACACGAACCTCACACTGGCCTCTCTCATTCAGACCACATACGTCCCCTCTCTCTTCTTTCCTCACCACTCAACCGACACAATAAGCCATAAAAGCAGCCCCAACAAACTGTCGAAAATAAACCCAAACAAACAGAATAGAGACCGAACGAAACCAACACCAAAACAGTCCCCAAAATAGCCCATGAACCACCGAGAATAACCCTTAAACAGCAGCCAAAACAGCATCCTAATATGTGAGAAAACAGTGGCTCGAAACAGTGAAGGAAAATATTGAACTAGAGAACCAGAAAAATAGCGAAGCATTAGCCCTTCCGGCGAAGTCCCAACGCACTCCCAAGAAGCAACTTAAAAAGTAAGACCTGAGGACACCCTTTATTATATTTTATTTTGTCGTCTTGGAAATGGCATGCTTGGTTGGATGTGGAATACGTCCAACCGGGCATGTGAAGTCCTTTATTGAAAACGGCCAAATTATCTGGTCACATATTTATTATTCTGTATTTATTTTGTGTTATTTATCTTTATTGTTATTTCACATATTTGTCTCTTCGGTTATTTATTGTTATATGCATTATCATATTTCATGTATGTCAACATTGGATTAATGATTATATTGGGTTAATGTTTGAGTGTTGCCTCTTGTGGTATATCGGATGGAAACCCAGATATAAATTCTGTAGCCGAATCTGAATGAAAGGTAATGCGGTCTGTACTTGGGATACAACTCCATATATCGCTCGAGAATATTCATGTATGCGTGTTTATGTCCTTAGTTATGCTATTTTTGTGAAGACATTTGAATGCATTTTCGAACGCTACTCGAACACATGTATTCAGCATTACCCCGTTCCAACGCATTTCCGAACGCAACACGAACGCATGCATTCTATTTTACCATTCATTATATCCTATCTTGTTCTAATGCGTTTCCGAACGCTACATGAACGGTGCATTCTGCCTCACTCCATTGGAACGCGCTTACGAACGCTACTCTAACGCGCACACACTGGACAGACCCTTTTATCATGTTTCATGCATATTTGTCTCTTTAGTTATTCCTTTCTGCATTATGTGCTTAATTATCTTTCATTATTGTTAACATTTCTATTTGTCATTGCCACACTTCTCTGATTAACATGTTTTTAGAATTATGCATTCGTTTTCATTTTCACTTACATTTATGTTTATGGGTGTGCAAACTTGTATGTCATTTGAATTATTTTACATGTGCTGCAAAAGACTTGGTTATATTATTGCATAAATCCATTCATTACAATTGGCATAAGTAAGGGACCATTCTGAACCCAACGGTTTGAGGTCTTCCCTTGCGAGGGGTGAGTACGGCCTTAAATCATTTCCCAGTTCACACTGGGTGGCGACTCCTTTATTCTCCAGTTTAGTCCCTAGCGGGCTACTCCGTACTCCCGACCGGGCCACAAGCCCGGACTGCGTCACCGTGTCTACAAAGACCTCAACCGTTGGGTTCGAAATTGTCCTTTACTTATGCCAATTGAAATTAAAGGATTTATGCAATAATATAACCAAGTCTTATGCAACACATGGAAGATAATTTAATCAACACACACGTTTGCATACCCATGAACATTAATAGAAACAATGGAAGCATATTACATTAAAAAGAGATATTTAAGCACATGATGCAAAAAGGAATAACCAAAGAGGCAAACATGCGTGAAACATGAGGAAGGAATCTGTCCAGTGTGTGTGCGTTCGAGTAGCATTCGAAAACACGTTCGAACGGAGTGAGGCAGAATGCACGCGTTCAAGTAGCGTTCGTAAACGCGTTCAAACGAGATTAAAAAAACGGCATCTATAATGACATAAACACATACATGAACGTTTCCCAAGCGGTACGTGGAGTTGTATCCTAAGTACAGACCGCACTACCGTCCATTCGGATTCAGCTACAGAATTTATGTATGGGTTTCCATCCGATATACCACGAGAGGCAACACTCAATCATTAACACAACGCAATCATTAATCCAATGTTGACATACATGAAATATGATAATGCATATAACAATAAATGACCAAAGAGACAAATATGCGAAATAACAGGGAAGATAAATAACACAAAATGAATACGGAACAATAAAACAACCATAAATGAAAATTAAATGCGAAATAGTAAGAAGACAAATAACATGAAATAAATGTCGAATAATAAAATATGTGACCAAAGAATTTGGCCGTTTTCAATGTAGGACTTCACATGCCCAGTTGGACGTATTTCACGTCCAACCAAACATGCCATTTCCAGGACGACAAAATAAAATATAACAAAGGGTCCCATCAGGTCTTACCTTTTAAGTCGCTTCTCGGGAGTGCGTTGGGACGTCGTCGGAAGGGTTAACGTTTCCGCTATTCCTTCTGGTTTACTGGTTCTCTGTTTCCACTCGCTGTTTTCTCTGATTTCACTCACTCGCTATTTTTCTGCAGTTTTCTTCATTATTTTTGCTTCTGTTTTTGGTCGCTGTTTTCTCTATTTTCACTCACTGTTTCACTATTTTCACTCGCTATTTTAGGACTGTTTTGGGGCTGTTTGGTGTCGGTCAGGTGTCTTATTTTAGTTGATATTTTTTGTCGGTGGTGGGGCAGTTCATGAGTGAATGTGCAGTTTTGTGAGTGAGCATTTGTTCTGAATCGCATTGTGTGTGGGGCTGACTTTGCCGGTGTTGTGTGTTTTAGGGGATGTGAGTGGTGTGTGCTTTGTAAGGGACATATGCGTGAGTGAGTGAACAATGTGCTAGTGGCGTGTGTGTGTCTTTGTAAGTGACGTGTGTGTGTTTAGGTTTGTGAGTGGTGTGTGTTCATTGTGTTCGGTGTGTGTGAGTGAGGTGCGTCTCCATTGAGTTGCGTGAGGTGTGTGTCCAGAGAGTGGCGTGAGGTGCGTCTCTAGTGAGTGGCGTGTGTTTTTGTAAGTGTGGGAGGGCTAAGTGGCTGTTTACTTGTGATATGTCTCAAATTTTGTCTTGTTGTTTGCGTTGAAGGGCTGCTGTTAGTGGTGGCCTAGTGATTTTCGGCTGTGTGTTGGTTTATTAGGTTGCTCGTTTGGTGGATTGATGTGTGAGGTTCTTCACGTGGCTGTGCAAGGGAGAGGAAAGCTATTAGGGTTTCTTTTTCTTTGATGCCGTCAGTTGTTGAGAGTGTCAGCAAGGCGATGGGAGATCCTAGGGTTTATACCGTGAGTTTGTTTTTAAAGAGAGAGGGGAGAGGGAGGCCGTGCATGGTTATTTGTTTCAGTTTGTTGTCTTGTGTGGCCGTGAAGATTATGAGAAGAAGAGATGGGCTAGAGAGAGAGAAGAATGTTTAGGGTTTACTGGTTTTCATGTGGCTTCCGAGTGTCCTTTGTGGGAGAATGAGGGAAGAGAGAGTCATGGCTGTGTGGGGAAGATAATGGAGAGAGTGGCAGAGTTGTTGATGCCGAGAGCTCTTTTAGGGTTTCATTGTTGATGTCTTGGTTGAGAGAGAGACCTCCATTAGGGTGTTTTTTTTTCACCCAATGAGAGAGGGTGTGAAGAGAGGCGTCCCCCCCAGGGTTTGGTCTAGGTTATGTTTTTTATATAGTGGTGCACCAGGGTTTTGGTTTGGGTGTGTATGGGTTTTGGATGGGTGTGTGTGGGCTTTGGATGGGTGCGGGGGTTTTGGGCCAAGATTAATGTTTAAAATAGGAATCGACTGAGCGAACCCGTGGCTAACTAGCGAGTTTAAATTTGATGAGCAATTAATTTTAGAATTTTCCCTTCCAACGTCTATTTCCCGTGACTTTCGTAACTTATCGGGTAGTGCCTCCATATGAGGCTCATCATTGGGCTTTATGCAAAAATACAGTGTCTACAGTCACCCCTACTTTGATGGGGTTTGTGCAGTGTGTGACAGTGACAACCCTATCAAAGTTATGCATGCATTTTTTACTTACCTGGTTCGTCGGCTGTCATACTTACCTGCTGCTTTGCGAGATGTTTGAACTGAGTTGATCTGGTGGTGAGGTGCTGCGACCCCTAAGGTTCATCCATGCAAGATGTTGCGATCTCTAGGATTCATTACCGAACTGAGCTAATGTGAGGTGGTTCATTCCCGAACCGTTGCTTGAGAGGTGGTCCATTCCCGAACCTTTACTTCGAGATAGGTGGTTCATTCCCAACCATTACTGATGAGATGGTTCATTCCCAAACCATTACTGATGTGAGATGCTTTGATCTACGGGATTCATTCCCAAACTAAGTTGATAACGTGGGCCTCGACCCTGGGATTCATTTCCGAAACTGCTAATAATGTAGGCCTCGACAATGGGATTCATTCGAGAAACTGCTGATAGTGTGGGCCTCGACCGTGGGATCCATTCCCAAAACTACTGATAATAAGGGCCTCGACCCTGGGATTCATTCCCGAAACTGCTGATAGTGTGGGCCTCGACCCTGGGATTCATTCCCGAAACTACTGATAGTGTGGGCCTCGACCCTGGGATTCATTCCCGAAACTGCTGATAATGTGGGCCTCGACCCTGGGATTCATTCCCGAAACTGCTGATAGTGTGGGCCTCGACCCTGGGATTCATTCCCGAAACTGCTGATAATGTGGGCCTCGACCCTGGGATTCATTCCTGAAACTGCTGATAGTGTGGGCCTCGACCCTGGGATTCATTCCCTAAACTGCTGATAATGTGGGCCTCGACCCTGGGATTCATTCCCGAAACTGCTGATAATGTGGGCCTCGACCTTGGGATTCATTCCCGAAACTACTGATAATATGGGCCTCGACCCTATGATTCATTCCCGAAACTGCTGATAGTGTGGGCCTCGACCCTGGGATTCATTCCCAAAACTGTTGATAATGTGGGTGGTGAGCACTTCACCCCCTGCATATCCTCACGCCCAAGGTTGTTCTCCATTCCCGAAGTTCTTCCTCATTTTTTCTTTTTCTTCAAAGCCAACGAACACAAAACAAAAATCGTATGTATATGAGGTGTATGCATGTATGCATGGATGCATTTCCTATTCCGATGGGTTATGTCTTCCTTGTGCTCCTTGGTGCCATTTGCTTACAAATGTTTTCGGTCGTCCCCTCGGTCTGCTTATAATTTCCTTCTGCCAGTTCTCTTCTGGTGATTGCTCATTCTCTTTGGTCCCATGACTCAAGATGACATTATGTCCTTGATTCGCGAGGTGGTAGACTGGTCGCCCCCAGTCTTGGTTTAACTTTTTATTCTCCGATGCTTACACTAGGTCAAGGTTGACTACGTGATGTGGCATTCCATATCAACATACTATATACATGCTACAAAATAGTCCCAATAGTTATATATATCATTGTCCTCAAAGAATGCTCTGTAATGAAACTAGAGAACCTTCAAAATACTCGATGCAACTCAAATCCAAGCCTTTGAATAAATGATATAAGCCAGACTCAAAGTGTGTGTGTGCAAAGGTTCTTTTACAGCTTGATTCCTAGGTAAGCCAACTCAATGATTTCGTTAAAAAAAATTGGGATCGATGGGTCAAACCAACCTAGATGTCTCAATTATGCTCTGCAATTGCTTTTCCGTGCTCAATATGGTATGAATTTTCTTTTTCTTTTCATTTGTCTCTCATTTTTTTGTCTTTTTTTTTTTCAACACACACCTACCCTTTAAGGTAGCATTTTTCCTTATGATGGTCCTAATACTCGCCCATGGGTAGCTTCAAGCTTATCGGTTATAGGTGGTTCATAATTTTTTTTAGGGACTTTTCTTTTGTTTTCAACCATACCACACATCATAACACAAGCAAATCAGGATAGATATCTAAGCAAACGGTCATTCACCGACCTACAATTTTTTAACTAGTCACATTGTCGACTACTCAGGTTTTCACTGCTAAAAACCTATAATTAAGTGCTTACGAGTCTAACATAGATCAACTACTTAAAGCATCAGATAAAAGCACATCAAGAGTTTATCATTTCTAAGATCACCCTAGAGCAAACCATTTCATCATTGGACTTATACCTAACTATTAAGGACTAAAAACAAACAATTTCTTTTTCTTTTTCTATTTTTTTTTTTTTTTTTTTTTTTTGCTGAAGTCCCCCAAATAGTCTTTCTATTCTTCCAGTAAATTTTTCTGTTTCTCGGCTTCCTCTTCCCCGATATCCATGTTTGCTAAACTCTTCTTGACAAGTTTTTCTTTCCTAACCCAACAGATATCTATGATGGCTTTTAAGACACAGGGGTTAGCATGATGCGTGTATGCGTGAGATGCATGAGATGTATGAGATGCATATGGTTATCAAAACAACATATATCCTTCTGACCTTATTCCTCATACACTCGTGGTAAGTCCATTTATGTCCTAGGTATGGCTTATTTTATGTACCAATATGGGGTACACAAAATTGTTCTCTCTTACTCTACAAGGGTAAACCTTGGCTACCTCAGTCATTTTCCATCGGTAACAGACAAAGACCTCCCATTTACAATATTGACTAAGCCTATTATGGGGATTGTGCCATTGTCTAGAAATGATGAATTGGGCCATTGGTAATCATGGTTGTGGGGATGAACTTGGAAGCATCCAAAAGTATGCAAATATACCGTAACAATGCGTATCCTTTCTGGATGAAAGTCAGTGCGGATATCAGACTCATGCTTCATGCATATTTGGATCATGTTTGGATTCTCTAAGCCCATCAAGGTTTTCATACAAGTTGGCCCGTTACAAAGCATTCAATCATATTATCGTGAGGTGCAAACTTATCCCAGTTGAAAAAGGCCCAACAGGTTTACACTTTTGCAATAAGGTGACTAAACAACTTCAAATGATTTGGGGCCCAAACACAAAGTGTCCCATCAGTATCTTGAAATTTTTTGGCCCAATCGTTATAAGACATAAACTCGTCCCAGTTTAAATGGCCCAACAAGTTCGTATCTCATGACAAGAGGTCCAAATGGTTCCAAATGATGATGGTCCCAAACACAAGCATAAGGGATGGCTTCTATAGGTCATAAAACTATGGTTCACATGCGGGTTTATAGTAGTATAGATACAGGCTCCCGCTGGCGAGGGGATGTCCACAACCAGGTCTCCCCACTCAAGGGTTCGAGCGACCAAGTGAGTGCACCCTTTTTATACCCTAAGGTACGTGCCAACGAGTGATGATACCATATAACGATCCGCCACTTCGAGCGAAAATGAATTCACGAAACATGATGCCATCAAGGTAAGAAAGGGTATTCAAAATATATGAGACAAGGTTAACCAAAGTAAAAATCACAAATATTACAAGACATTATTTCGGGGCCGATTCTATATCCCTAGTGGGGTCGCCAGACTGTAGCGATGTTGTCTGGGCTCACGGCTCGGTCGGGAGTACGGAGTAGCCCGCGGGGGACTAAACCAGAGAATAAATGGAGTCGCCACCCAGTGTGAACTGGGAAATGATTTAAGGCTGCACTCACACCTCGGAAGGGAAGACCTCAAACTGTTGGGTTCAGAATGGTCCCTTACTTATGCCAATTGTAATGAAAGGATTTATGCAATAATATAACCAAGTCTTATGCAACACATGCAAGATAATTTAATCAACACACAAGTTTGCATACCTATGAACATTAATAGAAACAATGGAAGTATATTACATTAAAAAGAGATATTTATGCACATGATGCAGAAATGAATAACCAAAGAGGCAAACATGCATGAAATATTAGGAAAGAATCTGTCCAGTGTGTGCGCGTTCGAGTAGCGTCGGAAACGCGTTCGAACGGAGTGAGACAGAATGCACGCGTTCGAGTAGCGTTCATAAACGCGGTCGAACGAGATTATGAAAACAGCATCTATAATGATATAAACACATACATGAATGTTTCCCAAGCGGTACGTTGATTTGTATCCCAAGTACAGACCGCACTATCGTCCATTCGGATTCGGCTACGATATTTAAGTCTGGGTTTCTATCCGATATACCACGAGAGGCAACACTCAAACATTAACACAACGCAATCATTAACCCAATATTGACATACATGAAATATGATAATGCATATAACAATAAATGACCAAAGAGACAAATATGCGAAATAACAGGGAAGATAAATAACACAAAATGAATGCGGAATAATGAAACAACCATAAATGCAAATTAAATGCGAAATAGTAAAAAGACAAATAACACGAAATAAATGCCGAATAATAAAATATGTGAGCAAAGAATTTGGCCGTTTTCAATGTAGGACTTCGCATGCCCGGTTGGACGTATTTCACGTCCAACCACGCATGCCGATTCCAGGATGACAAAATAAAATATAACAAAGGGTGCCCTCAGGTCTTACCTTTTAAGTCGCTTCTCGAGAGTATGTTGGGACGTCGCCGGAAGGGTTAACGTTTTCGTTATTTTTTCTGGTTCACTGTTTCCGCTTGCTATTTTCTCTGTTTTCACTCGCTGTTTTTCTACGGTTTTCTTCATTATTTTTGCTACTATTTTTGGTTGTTGTTTTCTCTATTTTAACTCGCTGTTTCACTATTTTCACTCGCTATTTTGGGACTATTTTGGGGCTGTTTGTTGTCGGTCAGTTGGCTTATTTTAGTTGATGTTTTGTGTCGGTGGTGGGGCAGTTCGTGAGTGAAGGTGCAGCTTTGTAAGTGGTCCGTTTGGGGTGAATCGCAGTGTGTGTGGGGCTGACTGTGCCGGTGTGTGTGTGTTTAGGAGATGTGAGTGGTGTGTGCTTTGTAAGGGACGTGTGCGTGAGTGAGTGAACAATGTGCTAGTGGCGTGTGTGTGTCTTTGTAAGTGACCTGTGTGTGTCTCGGTTTGTGAGTGGTGTGTGTTCATTCTATTTGGTGTGTGTGTGTGAGGTGCGTCTCCAGTGAGTGGCGTGTGTTTTTATAAGTGTGGGGGGGGCTGAGTGGCTGTTTGCTTGTGATATGTCTCGACTTTTGTCTTTTTGTTTGCTTTGAAGGGCTGTTGTTAGTGGTGGCCTGGTGATTGTCGGCTGTGTGTCGGTTTTTTTGGTTTCTCGTTTGGTGGATTGCTGTGTGAGGTTCTTCACGTGGCTGTGCAAGGGAGAGAAAGCTATTAGGGTTCTTTTTCTTTGATGCCGTCAGTTGTTGAGAGTGTCAGGAATGAGATGGGAGATCATAGGGTTTCTACCGTGAGTTTGTTTTTAAAGAGATATGAGAGAGGGATGCCGTGCATGGTTATTTTTTTCAGTTTCTTTTCTTGTGTGGCCGTGCAGATTATGAGAAGAAAAGAAGGGCTAGAGAGAGAGAATAGTGTTTAGGGTTTACTGGTTTTCATATGGCTGTCGAGTGTCTTCTGTGGGAGAAGGAGGGAAGAGAGAGATGTGGCTGTGTGGGGAAGATGATGGAGAGAGTGGCCGAGAGCTGTTGATGCCGAGACCTCTTTTAGGGTTTCATGTTGATGTCTTGGTTCAGAGAGAGAGCTCCATTATGGTTTCTTTTTTGTTTCACCCAGTGAGAAAGAGTGTGAAGAGAGGCGTCCCCCAGGGTTTTTTCTAGGTTATGTTTCATATAGTGGTGCACTAGGGTTTTGGTTTGGGTGTGTATGGTATTTGGATGGGTGCATATGGGATTTGGATGGGTGCATATGGGCTTTGGATGGGTTCGGGGGTTTTGGGCCAAGATTAATGTTTAAAACATGAATCGACTGAGTGAACCCGCGGCTAAATAGCGAGTTTAAATTTGATGAGCTATTAATTTTAGAATTTTCCCTTCCGACGTCCGTTTCCCGCGACTTCCGCAACTTATCGGGTAGTGCCTCCATACGAGGCTCATCATTGGGCTTTATGTAAAAATGCAGTCTCTACAGTAAGTCAACCTCCATATGACGGAGTCTCCTACTGTTTCTCAGGCCCTGCACATTGTTACATAAGTGAGTCCCACAACCGGTGTCAAGCACCCAAGTAGAAGGTTAAGAGTTTTGAGAATATAGTTCTATCATATACAACATACCTGAAGCATTGGGCTTCTTGGCCTCTTGGGCTTCCCTAGCTTCCTCTGCTTTCAAGGATCTACAGTCTTTGTGTTGGAAATCTAATAACCATGTCCCAAGATCAAAAACAAGCAAAATATATATAAGAATGAACTACATTGAAGTAATGGCGGAAACAATACTCACAAAAACGGAATGTGGATGCAATGGATGAAACAAATGTTGCTCCTTGTGCAGTGGAGGATTCGGCCAAGATGAAAAGAAATGCTCCAAGCAAAGTTTGATCCTTCCAAGCTCTAAGATGAGTTTCCCATAACACATTGTATGATCCCTTGATGTTGCTAGCCAAAGTTGTGTGTTTAGAGTTCCAAACAAGCACAATTTCTTCTTCTTGTCTTGCACAAAACATTGAATAATTGAGAGAGCTTTGAGAGCTCACTGTTTCGGTAATTAGAGAGGGAGAGGAGTATTTGATTTTTGTCTCAAAAATCAATTTATATTTATGTCATAATTATATTAAATAATAATATACTTATGACACAAACCATGCAAAGACTTAGAGTGTCTAACACTCAATTTCCATGCAATACCCTTGAGTGCTTTGTACACTATCTTCATGCAATACATCTTGATTAAATAATGCAAATAATGACAAGTGTCATGTGGGCCCCACACGTTTCCAAATGAAAGTGGGCCCACGTGCACTCACGCGTTCGGGTTCGATATTTCCGAAATACCGAGCTTACGTCGCGACGTTAATTAAATCGAATTTAAATAAATAATTGCGCCTAGCGAAATTATTATTTACGTCGCTAACGAATTAATTCTAAATTAACTCGTTTGCCCGAATTAAAATCTAATTTCAATTTCGCGTCGAAATCGAATTCCGATTATTATATCGAATATAATAATTTTACGATTAATTCTAAATTAATCGTTCTCTCTCTTTATTTAGTACTTTATCCAAGATAAAGTCTCTCCGTAATTAATCCAAGATTAATCGATTTGAATCATACGTCATTGGTGAATCTTCGGGAAGCGACCCAAGAGACCTCTAGATATGTTGGCAGTAAATCCGGTTGTCGAACTATTCGAACACGTACGTACCAAGTACTACGTTTTTACCGATTTACAAGACAAGGTTAGCTTCTAGCAAAACGCCATGCCTACCCAATTCTCTAGAAATATTCTTACTGGAATATTAGATCTATAACAGGCGTAGTATACCGTAGTATAGTGTATATCGAACCAGTATCGGATGATCACATGTAAGGCCTGGGGCTGGATATGTGTCTGCCCCGTACGATACACATATCGGACATCAAGCAACCAGTCTCTTTGAATCGGATAATCCTGACCTAGTCATATATCCCGATGGTTGCAACCATTATAGAGTACTAGTTCTGTATCCCTCGCGATCATCATCTCCATATGTCTGAAGTGATACTTCCATCTTGACATCACACCCAGTACACTACGATTCTCGATAAACCCAGAAGAGGTATACACAGAACTCGTTAAAGCCCTGGACCACCAAACCTAAATTTTACCGATTGTCGTAAGTACTAGCGATGCAAATCTCAGGTTAAGATCATATGCACCTACCCTGAAGCGGACTCCCATAGACACGCAGACATACTACCAATGGGACTCCGCGGGGTCTATCCAGAGCGAAGCTGTTTTCCGTACCATCGGTAAAACACAACCTCCTACCGCACTTGCATAAGTATCCAATACTTAAATATATGAGAACTATGCCGTTGTGCCCTCACAACATGCACAAGTGCAATACTAGTCTATTCCGCATTATCGATGTCCAATCTCGATAATACTACGACTAGGGATATTAATGATTAAACCTTTATGGATTGATACTGTCTCATATCATCACAATCCGGAACTAATCATAGGGACTTTTACCATTTATATATCAAAGTAAATAAATTACAAAACGGTAAAAGGCAATTTCATTACTACATAGTTAATTTTGTACAATAATACAATATCATTTACAAAATAGTGACGCTATGGGTCATTACTGTCTAACAATCTCCCACTTGGCCTATAGCCAGTCACTCAAGCATCTAATACCTGAACTATGTACATGTCGCTCAAACTTTTCCCGAGGAATAGCCTTCGTCAGCGGATCTGCAATATTATCCTCTGATGCGATCTTCTCGATCTTCACATCGCCACGATGTATGATCTCTCGAATCAGATGGAATCGTCGAAGAACATGTTTGGATCGTTGATGAGACCTTGGTTCCTTAGCCTGTGCTATAGCCCCGCTATTGTCACAACAATGGAACGGGCTCAGCTGCTAACGGAACTACTACTACTCCTAATCCAATTAGGAATTTTCGGATCCAAACTGCCTCTTTTGCTGCTTCAGCTGCTGCAATGTACTCGCTTCAGTTGCTGAATCGGCAACAGTATCTTGCTTGGAAGATTTCCAGCTCACTGCTCCGTTATTCAAGCAAAATATGTACCCGGTTTGCGACTTGAAGTCGTCTCTGTCGGTTTGGAAACTTGCATCGTATACCCAGATACCTCAAGTTCTCCATCTCCATAGATTAAGAAAACATCCTTAGTTCTTTTAAGATACCTAAGGATATTCTTAACCGCCATCCAGTGATCCTGTCCTGGATCGGCCTGATATCGACTGCACATGCTCAAAGCATAGGACACATCAGGTCGTGTACATATCATGGCATACATGATCGATCCGACTGCCGAGGCGAACGGAGTCCGACTCATGTTGTCTCTCTCATCTTGTGTTTTAGGACACATGTCCCTAGATAGAAAGACGCCATGTGATGTTGGCAACAGTCCCTTCTTGGACTGATCCATGTTGAATCTCTTCAACACTTTATCAATATATGTACTCTGGGAGAGTCCAAGTAGCTTTCTAGATCTATCCCGGTAGATCTTTATTCCTAGAATAAAAGCTGCTTCTCCCAGATCTTTCATGGAGAATTTCAATGAAAGCCAAGCTTTCACCGACGTTAACATGGGAATGTCATTGCCTATAAGCAATACATCGTCGACATAAAGGACAATAAAAGTCAGTGCACTCCCACTAACCTTCTTATATACACAAGGATCATCTACGTTTTGAATGAAATCATATTCTTTTATGACCTCATCAAAACGTTGGTTCCATGACCTCGATGCTTGCTTCAGTCCATAAATGGACCGATTTAACTTACAACCTTGTTTGCAAGTCTTGGTGCGATAAAACCGTCAGGTTGTTGCATATAAACATCCTCCAACAGGTTTCCGTTAAGGAAAGCGGTTTTAACGTCCATCTGCCATATTTCGTAATCGTAATATGCAGCTATTGCAAGCATTATCCGAATGGATTTAATCATGGCAACGGGTGAGAAAGTTTCGTCATAATCAACTCCAAGTTGTTGACGATACCCCTTCGCTACGAGCCTAGCTTTGTACGTTTGAACGTTGCCATCCATGTCTGTCTTCTTTTTGAAGACCCATTTGCATCCAATAGGCTTTACGCCTTCTGGTGCATCAACCAGTGTCCAAACTTGGTTGGTATACATGGAATCCATTTCGGCCTTCATGGCTTCTTGCCATAAAGTGGATTCGATACCCTGTATCGCTTCCTCATACGTAGCCGGTTCAGTATCCTCAATAAGATTAATATCTACATGAGGTGAGATCAGGAATCCATACCTCTCAGGTATTACCCTGACTCTCTCCGACCTACGTAGTCCTTGTGTAACTGAAGATTGTGGTTCAGTCTCATCCTGGATGGACTGTTCATGTTCCGTTCTTGATTCATTGCCAGGAACAGTATCACTACGACTTTCATCGAGTTCTACTTTCCTCCTCACACTAAACACTGCATTTAGGAATTCCTTCTCAAGGAAAACCGCATGTAGAGCAACAAATACTTTGTTCTCTTTTGGGTTATAGAAGTAATATCCTTTGGTTTCCTTAGGATATCCAACAAATAGGCATTTATCTGATTTGGGTTCAAGTTTGGTACCTTCCAAACGTTTGACGTATGCCCAGCAACCCCAAATCTTCAGGAATGAGAAACCTGGTTTCTTTCCTGTCCATATCTCATACGGAGTCTGTTCAACAGACTTTGACGGAACCCTATTCAAAATAAGAATTGCACTTTCTAATGCATGTCCCCAGAAGGATATAGGCAGCTCAGTGCGACTCATCATCGACCTTACCATATCAAGCAAGGTACGGTTTCTCCGTTCAGACACACCATTTAATTGTGGTGTTCCAGGAGGAGTCCATTGTGAAAGAATACCATATTCTTTCAAGTAATCTTGAAACTCATTACTTAAGTATTCGCCACCACGGTCCGACCGTAATGTTTTAATACTCTTGCCTGTTTGTTTTTCAACTTCGTGTCGAAACTCTTTGAATTTCTCAAAAGTTTCCGACTTGTGCATCATTAGATACACATAACCATAACGTGATGCATCATCCGTAAAGGTTACGAAGTATCGATATCCACCTCTAGCCTGGCTAGACATGGGCCCACAAACGTCACTATGAACGAGGGCTAACAGTTCAGTGGCGCGTTCACCTTTACCACTAAAAGGTGATTTAGGCATTTTGCCTAATAAACAAGATTCGCAGACGTCATATGAATTTGGATCAAATCCGTCCAAGTACCCACTCTTCGAAAGTGTGGATATGCGAGTCTTGTTGATGTGTCCCAGACGACAATGCCACAAATAAGTTTCTTCTTTTGGATTACTCATTTTGAGCCTTTTGTTTGTTATTTTACATTTTGGAGATTCATTTATATTCAAAATATAAAGACCATTATTTGCATCAGCACTGCAAATTTCTGCATCATTCATATATAAATAACACCTGGTGTTTTTAAATACAAAAGTGTACCCTGTTTGGGTTAACAAAGATACAGAAATAATATTCCTAGTTAAACTAGGAACAAAATAACAGTCATTTAGTTTAAGTACATGCCCCGAGGGCAGTTCCAAAACAAAAGTGCCTACGGCCAAAACAGCAACAGAAGTTCCATTTCCAACTCGTAGATCTACCTCCCCCGAAGCCAGTCTCCTGCTATCATGCAGATCCTGCACATCAGTACAAATATGAGAACCACAGCCAGAATCAAAAATCCAATTTTTATTAAGACTGGAAGTAGTCATATTTATCTCAATAACAAACATACCTGAGGCCGGAGCCTTGCCCGCCTGTATGTCCTCCTTATGTCCCTTGTTCATGCGGCAGTCACGCTTCCAGTGACCTCTCTTGCCGCATTTCAGGCAAACATCTTGAGACTTGTCCCTTGGCTTCCCAGAAGCCTTTGTTGACTTGGCCTTGCCTTTGTTCTTATGCTTTTCTTCTTAACACCCCCAGTTGCCTTGAGCCCAGCTTTCGGCGTTTGAGATGTTGTTGCAAAGTGCGCCTCGCGCTTGTTGCCTTTCAGAAGTTCTTTCTCTGACTCCTTGAGAATTGACAACAACTCTCCAAGAGTGTCATCCGAATTCATCAGTTTGTAGTTGATGACAATCTGTTTCCAAGTATCGGGTAGTGACTGTAGAAGTACATCTATAGCCAGCTCAGACTCCAAGACTATACCCATATTAGCCAGTTCATCAATATCGGCTATCATTTGAGTCCCATGGACCTCAACAGAACTACCATCAGTCATACGGGAGCGAAAGATTTTCTTCACTAACTCGTACCTCGCCATCCGCTTATTAGTGCGGTGAAGATCTTGCAATCTTGCCATCATATTATAAGGATCCAAGTCCCTATTTTGGCGACGAAAGTGTTGAGTCATTGAAGCAAGCATGATCGACTGAGCCGTGTCACAATCATCACTGTGAGTTTTCCATAACTCCAGCTCAAGTGGCTCAGTGGGCTTAGGCCCGAGAGGTCTCTGAATCGTATACAGTATCCTCTCCGCCCAAGGACTATCCTTAGGTTCATTTCCCAATCAGCAAAGTTTGTCCCCTTAAAGACATTGTCACCCATGATGATGTCACGGACATTTACCTTGCTTGCCATCTTAACTACGATAGTCCAACTATCTAGTTAACGATAAAATGGGTACAGTCAAACTGTTACAAAGAAATAACATTTTATTAGTCCAACTAATGTTAAAAATATTGACGAAATAAATTTTGTAAGCGCGTAAAGCTAAGTATCTGAATGAAATTGCAAACTCAATACTAGCCTCCCACTATTTTCTACAAGTCTCTAACCCTCTGTTGAGTACTCGGGAAATCCAATTTCCTAGTGGGCTAGGATCCCGTTAAATAACACACAACCTTGACTTTGGCCAACAAGTTGTATGATATTTAACTAGGTAGATCTCGAAGATCAATTGGATCCCATCCAATTCCTAGATCCGGTAGGTGGACATCCAAGTCCGAAACATATATATCTAATACATACGTCAATGTATCCAATACATTTTCCTAACCATTTCCTCTGAATCAACTAAGCCTTGGCTTTGGCACAACAAACCTAATGATTCCAGTTAAGCGGGACCCATTGACAAGGAAAGTTTCGTAATCAATGTCGATGGACAAGAAGTGATCTTGACTTTGGCCAACAAATCACAACTTGGACAGGACACCGATGTGGAACAAACTCTCATGATTCAAACACATCCTCAATTGACAAAGGTCTTGACTTTGGCCAACAAACCAATGCCAATTTCGGATCTTGAGAAAGAATCATTCAACGGAAGGAAAATCGCTTAATATTGTTTGAGGGATTTTTCGCGTAATTGGCAACCAATTAATTTATCTTTGTTAGGTCTCATCATCATACACCCTTAAGCATGCTTCTAAAACATCATAAAGCGCGTAAAGTAAAGTAATAGTGATATGCGGATGGATATATAAACAACTTGTTCCTAGAACAAATCACTCCCTTCCTCTCCCCCGCTAGCACTATTCTACTTCTACCCAATTACATAATACAATAAGAGAAACCTCATTTACATTGAGGGGAATTAGGTGAGAAGAGAATACAAAGAGATAAAGAGATAAGGCTGGACACGCAGGTCCAATTTATAAATTCCAAATTTACAATAATTTCTAAAATTACCCTTCCCTTCTAATATCCATCCGATATACACTATTCATACAACACATCCACATTCATTCATTCATTCAAGGCATGTTATACAACCAATCAAATCCAATTAATTAGTCTTTAATTAGGTGACAATACAATGTTCAAACAATTGTTTGCATTTGCGCGAGTCCAACTCGTTTTGAGAATAAATACATATGGTATGAATTCACGAATTATATCGAACTACTCGTTAAATCCAATTTAAGTCGTATTCAATACTAATCCTATTATTTAATTCTAAATTAAATATTTACACTTTTATTGTGCTTTTATAACTTAGATTCCAAATCTAGTACTTTGGGTCTCAAAGCCCAACTAACATCTAATGTCCGTTTAATTAAAGTCCGATGGGCTTTCTATTGATTTCATTAGGCTTGGGCCTTGGTCAATGTGGGTCAAACCCAATTTCCAAGCCCAATAAGGAATCACCCTCATTTGCCATAAAATCAATATCAAGCCCATAAGGCCCAATTAAACATAAAAGCCCATTTATTACATTTGGACTTAAATGGTGTGATTAAGGCCCATTTTGGATCCAATCCAAATGGTCCAAATCTACTTGGCCCAACCAAGCCCATTTATGACCAAATATAATAGTTTTAGGCCCAATTCCAATTTAAGCCCAATTAACTAAATTTTAAAATTCCAAATTTTATAACTTAATTAATTAAAGTGTATTTTCATGATTAATCCTTTAAATCAATATTCCCAAAATATCAAATTAATCTATTAATCATATTTTTATCTTAAATACATGTCCAACATTATTTAATCAAAAAATCAAGTCCCTAATCATCATCAAGCATTCGGCCAAGGTGATTAATATGGTTCCGATTTCGTTTTCAATCCAATCAAGTTACAAATGATCATCTCCATATTATTTCAAGTCATCCAATGTCTTAAAATTAAAAAATCATCTAGTCCACATGCTTGCATGTATTCGGCCAAGCCTCATTGGGGTTGGAAAAATTAATCCAATTTATTTTCCATGAAATTGATGATGTATAATCCATTTAACATACATCTAAGCATATTTAATCAAGCAAACTCATCAAATCATGCTTCAAACAATTTTCCCCAAATAACATCCTAATATATTTGCATGCATTTTTAGGCTCAATGATACCATTGTTGGAAATCTAATAACCATGTCCCAAGATCAAAACAAGCAAAATATATATAAGAATGAACTACATTGAAGTAATGGCGGAAACAATACTCACAAAAACGGAATGTGGATGCAATGGATGAAACAAATGTTGCTCCTTTGTGCAGTGGAGGATTCGGCCAAGCATGAAAAGAAAGCTCCAAGCAAAGTTTGATCCTTCCAAGCTCTAAGATGAGTTTCCCATAACACCTTGTATGATCCCTTGATGTTGCTAGCCAAAGTTGTGTGTTAGAGTTCCAAACAAGCACACTTTCTTCTTGTCTTGCCACAAAACAATGAAGAATTGGAGAGAGCTTTGAGAGCTCACTGTTTCGGTAATTAGAGAGGGAGAGGAGATTTGATTTTTGTCTCAAAAATCAATTTATATTTATGTCATAATTATATTAAATAATAATATACTTATGACACAAACCATGCAAAGACTTAGAGTGTCTAACACTCAATTTCCATGCAATACCCTTGAGTGCTTTGTACACTATCTTCATGCAATACATCTTGATTAAATAATGCAAATAATGACAAGTGTCATGTGGGCCCCACACGTTTCCAAATGAAAGTGGGCCCACGTGCACTCACGCGTTCGGGTTCGATATTTCCGAAATACCGAGCTTACGTCGCGACGTTAATTAAATCGAATTTAAATAAATAATTGCGCCTAGCGAAATTATTATTTACGTCGCTAACGAATTAATTCTAAATTAACTCGTTTGCCCGAATTAAAATCTAATTTCAATTTCGCGTCGAAATCGAATTCCGATTATTATATCGAATATAATAATTTTACGATTAATTCTAAATTAATCGTTCTCTCTCTTTATTATAGTACTTTATCCAAGATAAAGTCTCTCCGTAATTAATCCAAGATTAATCGAGTTTGAATCATACGTCATGGTGAATCTTCGGGAAGCGACCCAAGAGACCTCTAGATATGTTGGCAGTAAATCCGGTTGTCGAACTATTCGAACACGTACGTACCAAGTACTACGTTTTTACCGATTTACAAGACAAGGTTAGCTTCTAGCAAAACGCCATGCCTACCCAATTCTCTAGAAATATTCTTACTGGAATATTAGATCTATAACAGGCGTAGTATACCGTAGTATAGTGTATATCGAACCAGTATCGGATGATCACATGTAAGGCCTGGGGCTGGATATGTGTCTGCCCCGTACGATACACATATCGGACATCAAGCAACCAGTCTCTTTGAATCGGATAATCCTGACCTAGTCATATTATCCCGATGGTTGCAACCATTATAGAGTACTAGTTCTGTATCCCTCGCGATCATCATCTCCATATGTCTGAAGTGATACTTCCATCTTGACATCACACCCAGTACACTACGATTCTCGATAAACCCAGAAGAGGTATACACAGAACTCGTTAAAAGCCCTGGACCACCAAACCTAAATTTTACCGATTGTCGTAAGTACTAGCGATGCAAATCTCAGGTTAAGATCATATGCACCTACCCTGAAGCGGACTCCCATAGACACGCAGACATACTACCAATGGGACTCCGCGGGGTCTATCCAGAGCGAAGCTGTTTTCCGTACCATCGGTAAAACACAACCTCCTACCGCACTTGCATAAGTATCCAATACTTAAATATATGAAACTATGCCGTTGTGCCCTCACAACATGCACAAGTGCAGTACTAGTCTATTCCGCATTATCGATGTCCAATCTCGATAATACTACGACTAGGGATATTTAATGATTAAACCTTTATGGATTGATACTGTCTCATATCATCACAATCCGGAACTAATCATAGGGACTTTTACCATTTATATATCAAAGTAATAAATTACAAAACGGTAAAAGGCAATTTCATTACTACATAGTTAATTTGTACAATAATACAATATCATTTACAAAATAGTGACGCTATGGGTCATTACTGTCTACACACTTACTTTGTCCAATGAACACGATTCTTCCACAAAGAAACATTCCCCCTTTTCCCCTCCTTTTTGCTTTTTCCTTCTCCAGCACCATTGGCTTAGGTGATCTGGAGCCTTGGCCTTGCCCTTATTTTTCTTTGGGCCTCGTGGCTTCACATTCAGGTCCGTACCCGTAAGCATGATGGAGGTTTTAAGCTCGGTTTCAAGTCCTTCCCTTCTCGCTTTATCTGATTATGCATTCTACTAAAAGTAGCTTCTTTATAGATAGATGAAACTGTATATAAAGTTAGAGAAGTCTTTGGTAAGGACTGAAGAATTAGATCGCGACACCATCTCATGATCCATGATGAACCCGAGGTTGGCCAATTTTTCAATGTGGCCAATCATCTTAAAGCACATGTCCACTAACAACCTTCCTTATACCTTGTTTGGAATAAGGCACATGACACTTGGAATCTCACGTATGAACGGAAGTTGCATACAACTCCTTCAAGTGAAGATGATGGTTTGAGCATCCATATCTTCGTGAGCTTTCTGAAGTTCGTTCGACATAGAGCCTAGCATTATGCAAACTGCTTGCTCATCATCATCGACGTGTTTCTTCCAAGTATCAAATGTATTTGGTCAGCTCTTCTCTCTGCGGGTTCAGGGGGAAATGGTCTTTCAAGAACATAGAAAATCTTTTTTGTCGTAAGACAATTTTAAGGTTTCTAAACCAGTCATTGTAGTTGTCCCCTTTGAGCTTATGCTCATCAAAATGGAACGAAGTGATACTCTGTTTTCCATTTGAATGTTTGTTAAATATTTTAACCCACCTGTTAAGAGAGAATATTAAAATTAGGAATATGTTTTCATTAATGTTTGATAATAACATTGGCTTTTAATATTATGAAGTTGCTCCCACTCAATTGTTTTTAAAATTTTAAGCAAATTGCATCAACCCCAATATGATGGATTTCTTGTGGGCAAGGATCTCATTATCATTATTTCATAACTCCTACTAAGGCCGGTCGTTATAAAATACGATAATTAGGTAGGTTCCCAACCAATTCATGATATATATCATAATTCCTTGATCATTGGGTTGGGCAAGCAAACATGCCATAGTTTATGCTAGTCCTTGTGGACACCCAATCTTTTCCACTAAGTTATAAGACCACGCCTAAGGGTCGATGCGTCTTATGACTCAGAAAAGTCAAACCATTGTTAATAGTACGATTTAGGGACAAATTAGTATTGGTTCAGTCTGGTAAAGCCTAGTCCTGCCAATACGGTCTAAGCCCTTTAGGTTTATACTTTACAATGGGAGGAAAATTTTAGACATAAATTATTATTGAGGATTTTAGCAAGTTTAAATGATAACTGTCAAATAGATTCCTCCATTGAAAATCCCCAGAGCGAAGGTGGAGCGAACTCTTTTAAATACCCTTACCTCTTAGGCTCTTATTGCCTTGGTGACATGAATAAACAATAGATTCTCCAAATTAGTCCAACACTTTAAATATGCTTTAAGGTAAGCTTTGAGTAAATGATTATCTAGATGTCTTCACCAACTTTCCTTTTGGCTATAAAAAGGTAGTGAGTGAAGGAAGACCCAAATCATTATCTAACTCTAGTAATACCTTTTGTTAAATTAACTTTAGTTTGGAAAGTTTTATTAACGCCTTGGTCCCACCCCACTTGTATATTTTATAATGTCTTTTATTATAAACAAGTGATTTATATTTATTAGCCTTAAAGGTAATAAATCTCTAAGTTTATCATGGAATAATTACTTAGCTAAAGGATAAGCAATACACTCTCTATTTCCTTAGAAAGTCTCTAGATGTTTGCACCGTAAAATAATCTTGCCAATTCTAATCATACATAGAATCATCAAGCATATGAGTTTTAATATGTTGGAATTATTTTAGGCATTAAATAACTTTGATTAATATTTAATTATGATATTGCATTTTATTTTAATCAAATAAATTTACTATTCACGTTTTTTTAGAGATGCGTGTGAACTTTAAATACAATTTTACAATTCAAATCTTAACTAAATCATGCAAAACTTGTGCCTAAAATTAAGTTCAGGGTGTTAGCTTTCCAACGAGCTTTTACACACCCAATTTCGAGTTCAAATGAGAAAGAACTAATCAAAACAAAAACAGCGCGTTGATACCACTGTTGGGAAGCGGCCGCGAGTGCGCAGCGGAAATTTATGATGCCGCTATCCATTTGCTCAATACTCATTTGTTTTGATTATTATACAAGCTTAGGCTTGTTACTATATATTTTAAGCAAAAAAACTCATAAAACATGCAAAGAACATAAACCAAAACATGCTAACTATCATAAGAACTCTAATTAAAATAAAGAAAGAAAAAGACTTACTTGAACCAAAGACTCCTCCAGTCCTCCCTCCAATCTACAAGCTTTTCTCGAACTCAGCATGCTTCTTCCACATTCCAAAGAGCCACCCAAGTGTGTGGCCTCCGAATCTGCACACACCAAAGCCAAAACACAACGACAAGACTACGCCTTGAGTGCACGGGTATTTTGCCCTTGGTGCTAGCCTAGGCAAATACCTCAAAACTTTTAACTCGAGGTTCCTCTAGTCAATTAGACTTAAGGATCCTCAAAATCAGTGGCTTACTCTTAAACTTTAGAGTTTCTCACTTATATAAACCCAAGATATGAAAGGTGGTGCAAAAATTTGTAAAGAATTCATTGGGTTTATATAGGTGCTCCAAAGACAACAAAATTAATTAAGAATCCGATGTGGGATAAACGCTAATTTAATCTTACATTGGATCTTAATTTAGTGGTTTAATGAGATTATAGAACCCTAATTAGAGTTTGGGCCGAATTGGAATTCAAAACAAATAAAATTTTTTAATTCATGTTACTATTCACATTACTTCATGTTATTTATTTATTTATTCCAATTCCCAAAGTGCCCATATCTTCATTCACCAATCCCCAAGCCACTATGGAACCACATAAATGATTTGTTCAATAATTAAACACATTGAACCATTTATGAACAATTCCTATAGCAATCATATATGCTGTTAAATTTGTATTGTGCACTGTTAACCATTGATTTTGACTTTGTTGTGTGTGACCTTTTGGGTTCCCCTCAAGTTAGACATGAAATGAATCGTGATAATTTAATCGAACATAAATTATCCTCCAATCAGATGGTCGTTCGATTTCAATGACCAAGGTTGACATCTAGCAACATGCCAAGGCCCCCAAATGAGAAGGAAAGATATATATACCCATTATGTATGCGATTTAAATATGATACGGTCCCTCGCCTCACTGTATCCCGACCGTTTGACATAGTGTATGGAAAATGTCTACCCATATAGTCAAATGTATGACATTGATAGTGTCATGAATCGTGCTAACCCAAGAATTTCACGTGATTCTTCCGCTGTGGCCACAGTCTCAAGCACTGATCACACATATCAACCCTCGAATTGGAATACTACTCTTATAAGAAAATATTTTCCGAGAGAGTGACGATTCTCTGTTGTATCTTTACAAACTTCATGTGTTTTAACAAATGACCCAATCATACCTTTATGACCGGATTTTTTGATCCGGGGAAGGATAATGTCAAAGTTATTTGATCCAATCATAAGAATGTAAGGACCTCAAGTCTAAGGACCATTCATACAATCGATACATGAAAGTTCTCTCACATACACATGGGATAAACACTCCATGTGAAAACTTTAGGTGGTCAGTTCGATGGACACGAGCAACTCATGCATCCATGTGATACACCAAGCGGACGGATCTCCGCTAGTAGCCTATGAGATCGGCTACCCCACTTAAGGGTGTATCATATCATCGCGCTAGTCTCTCCGCTTTGTGAACGCCCAGATTATTCACAAAACTATGACTTGGAACGTTTAAGAGTAATGATTCTCATAAGATGTGGAAGCCATCATCTTATTACTCCAATGGCTTTATTACAGTGTTTGATGATTCATATAATTTATATAAGACACGTATAATAAACATTGCCATTTTCTAATTAATGAAAATATTACAAATACATGTACAAATAGCCCATCCACAAGTTGGGTATAGGGCATATCCCTAACAAAACACACACTTTTGGAACAAGTTGTGAACTATTCACTCATCTCTCCCAATTCCTCTTTTTGGCCGAAACTACTACTCATTGGAGGAGAAATTTTTTCTTTCAATTTTGTTCAAGCTAGCACTTAAAGTGGTCAAAGAAAAGTGATAGGGAAACTCACCCTTGAGTTTGGAATGCAAAAGAAAGTTTAGAGCTTCCACACATCCATGGAAAAGTTTTGAATCTCATCCGATCATTGTAATTTTTTTCCGCAAACTTCTTGATGTATTCACACACAAATCATCTTAGTGATCTTGTGGCCTGTAGGACACTAACAATGGTATCTAGAGCCATCCTAAGTTTGATTTGAATTCTAGGGTTAATGGACTTTAATTTGGGATTTTGTGTTTGGAGCATGATTTGCCTAAATTGATTGTGAGGTTATGTTTATATGCTGTTGAATTGGATTTGTGCATTGTTGGATTTGTGAAAAATTGATTAGATCAAAAATCCCCTAATCCTTTGACATGGCCGAATATACCCTAGTTTGTGCTCATGGTGATTTTTTAAAAAATTTGACAATTGGATGTGTTAATAGCATGAAATAAATCTTGTATGTTGATTTAATTGGATTGAAATCAAATTGAGTGTTATTTTATGCCAAATTGTCGTGAGCTATAAGCATGTTGGAATGAATTGTTTTGCTTAAATTTGTGTTGGACATGAATTGAATGATTAAGCATGATTAATTGGATTAATTAGTGTTTTGGAAACATTAGATATTATTGATTGATTGTGGTAATTGCATTTTAATTAAATTAATATGTAATTGGAATAATGTAATAATTTAATTTGTTGTAATTGAGTTAAATGGGCTTGGTTGGCCAAGTATGGTTTTGGACAATTAGGTTGGATCCAATTGGGCCTAAAACCATTTCCATAAAGTCCAAATATTATATTGGGCCTTTAAAAATTTAATTAGGCCTAATGGGCCTAAATTGATTTTTGGCAATAGGGTGATTCCTATTTGGCCTTGAAATTTTGGGTTTGATCCATATTGGCAAAGCCCATGCCTTAAAAATTAATTGAAAGCCCATTGGACTTTAATTGAATAGTATTGGATACTAAATGGGCCTTTGAGACCCATTTAGATTGGATTTGGAATCCAAGTCTAAAATGCACTAAAATAAGTGTAATTATTTAATTTGGAATTAAATTCGAATTGGTATTGAATACAAATTAAACTGGATTTAAAATTATAGTTCGATATAATTCAAGAATACGTACTTTGAGTATTTATTCTTAAACGAGTTGGACTCGCGCAAATCAAATCGTTGTTTGAACATTGGATGGTCATTAATTCAAAGATTAATTAATTGAATTAGATTGATTGAATAACATGCTTTGTGTGAATACTTGAATTTATTTGCATGAATAATGTATATCGGATGGATATTAGAAAAGTGAAGGCAATTTTGGAAATTGTTGTAATAAATTTAGAATTTATTTAAATTGGACCTGCGTGTCCAGCCTATTATCTTCTATTCTCTTTAAATTTGTCTTCTCACCAATTCCCCTCAATGCAAATGAGGTTTCTTTTAGTGTTATGTAATTGGGTAGAAGTATGAATAGTGCTAGCGGGAGAGAGGAAAGAGAGAGATTTGTTCTAGGAACAAATTTGTTATATATCCATCCGCATATCATTATTAATTTTATTCGCGCCTTATTATGCTTTTAGAATGCATGTTTAAGGGTGTATGATGAGACCTAATCAAAGATAATAAATTGGTTGCCAATTTACGTGAAAAATCCTCACTACAATATTAAGCTTTTTTCCTTCCATTGAGTGGTTCTCTCTCAAGATCCAAGATTGGCATTGGTTTGTTGGCCAAAGTCAAGATCATTGTCCATCGCGGATGTGTTTGAACCACGAAAGCTTTGTTCTATATCGCATGTCTTGGGCGGTTGTGACTTGTTGGCCAAAGTAAAGGTCACTTCTAGTTCATCGATGTGGATTACGAAGCTTTCCCACTGTCAATTGGTCACGCTTAACTGGAATCATTAAGCTTGTTGAGCCAAGCCAAGGCTTAGTTGATTCAGATGAAAAAGTTAGGATGATATATTGGATATATGTTTTGGACTTGGAGGTCCACCTACCGGATCTAGGAATTGGATGGGATCCAATTGATCTTAGAGATCTACCTAGTTAAGTTTCATACAGCTTATTGGCCAAAGTCAAGGTTGTGTGTTATTTAACGGGATCTTGGCCCACTAGGAAACTGGATTTCCCGAGTACTCAACAGAAGGTTAGAGGCTCGTCGAAAAATAGTGGGAGGCCAGTATTAAATTTTCAATTTTGTTTAATACTTGCTTACACGCGTTCTTTTATTTTTTTATTTATCGTTGTTATAAATATATATTATTTGGACTAATATTGAATATTGCTTTCTTTGAACAATTAGACTGTACAACACACTACTCTATTTGTAGTTTGTTATATAGTTGGACTATAATAGCCATTACATTTTGAGTGTACCCGAAATCGTTGATTGGATAGTTAGACTATTGCAATCGAGATGGCTGAAAGATTAGCGTTAATGACATAATCCTGGGTGAAAATGTCTTTAACGGCGTAAATTTTTCAGATTGGGAAATAAATCTCAGGATAGTCCAGGGAGATGACCGGTGCAAACACACGCGTATAACGCAAGCGCACGTATCGTTCAAGTAGTATAAAAATATCGATCCCACGAGGACTTAATTCCTACTGTTGTTATTAATTATTGAATCTATTTATTTACAGATATCTAATTATAGGGAGAGGAGAATTGATTGCTTTGATTGGTTGAATGTGGAATTGCTTAATAAAAATAAAATAAACAAGAAAATACTAAGGAAAATAAATAAACAGACTCAAAAGATCTAGGGTCGTGACTCCACACAATACTGTTAAAAGGATGAATTGATTCTCTTATTTATGTGTACTAATTTAGTTTGCTAACCTGGAACACGAAAATATGCAAAAGCCTCTTCCGATGGTCAGACGCAAATACCCAGTATAACCCAATTGAACCATATGTCTATGTCAACCACATTACCTGGATTCATTAAGTTTAAGTTCCAATTATGGCTACCCCCGCCCGACAGGTATATTCCTATCCTGTAAGGAAATCTATTAAAAGGGTTATCTATCCTCAAGGAAGATCGTGGGCTATTGAATCTAAGGCTGAAACCTAAAATCCCTATGTCTAGTTCATTTTAGATTTACCCCATCAATCTTATTAATTGCCAGTTAACAAAACGCATTAAGCTTAAGACTCAATAAACAAACTAAAGAACTACCCATAAAAAGAAAATCAATTATTAAGTGTGTGTATTGTGTTTCATCACTTCCCTAGAATAAAAATAAAATACTGGGGGTTGAGGATCCACTTTTACTATTTATAATTTAGATATCTCCCTTAATATAATACAGAAATTAAACATGATATTACCGACCAGCCATAAAGGCGGTATTCCTTATTAAGTCAAATTAAGTCCGACCAGCCATAAAGGCGGTAATAGTAATTGAACATAAACCAGCCATATAGGCGGTAATTACCTGTCACCTAAAGACCAGCCATATAGGCGGTGCCACATTATGTCAATTAAATAAAACCAGCCATTAAGGCGGTAATCTTTTATATTTTGAATTATAATTTCCATATTTATTTAAGGGAGATTAATCTAAATTAAAATAATAAAAGCTTCACCTTATCCCCAGCGGTAAATTAACTACTAAACATTAAAGAAAGGTAGAAGAAGAGAACTACTATTACTGAAAATTAAAAGGCATAAATTAAAAATATTATTTATATATACAAAAATAGATGCTTCCTATAAAATCAGAGAGAATTTCTCAAGGAGAGCATGAAGAAAAATGAATCCGTTTGGCGGCTCCCCTTTATAGGCATATTTTGGTCCAGCGTCGCGACGCTGGCAACAGTTCACGCGAGTCCACGCGGGTTTGACCACGCGTCTGTCGGCAGCAATAATTGAGCCACGTGTCACGCTCTGGTTGGCTGGCGACGCGGTCCAATGAAATCCTTCCACGTGTCAGCTTGTGATTGGGTGGAAATTCGGTCTAATAGAATGGTGACACGTGGCGTGCTCTGATTCATCGATTATTCGGTCTAATAGGAAGAGGACACGTGGTACGTGCTTGGTATGGTCCAATCAGATGTTAACACGTGGCGGCCGGCGCACGTTAGCAGAACCGTTGTGATGGTGACACGTGTCAAGCGCACGTTAGCATGATCGGTGCACGTTAGCAAGTTGACCAGTCAGATTTTGACACGTGGCTTACGGCGCACGTTAGCAGTCCAGCGCATGCTGGCGTCGCGACGCGCAAGGCTTCAGCGTCGCGACGCTGAAATGACGATTTTGCCCTTTTTCTCCAATTTTGTCCATTTTGCCCCAAAATTGTCTCCAATGCTTCCTAAACTTTATTTATCTACAAAATAACACAAAACACATCAAAATATTCACAAGACTCAAGAAACTATACAAAATATTAGGTTAAATGAGTGGGAAATAGTGATAGAAATACCACTCATCACACCCCCAAACCTAACATTTTGCTAGTCCTCGAGCAAAACATAAAATAAAATAACATAATTAAAATTTAACTAAGCCACTTTCGTAGGGATCACGGTTGCATTTAACGTATGCAAAAAGCCTTTAAACCCCTAGGTGTCCCTAGTGGACGAGTTGTAGTCTCGTGAGGGTTTACAGCAATGATACCCACAAACATTTTACAAAAGTAAAAAGGTAATAAAACTAATGCACACAAAAGCAAAAAGACAAGCGAAAAGAGAAGTTAGTGACTAATCAAGTGAAACTTCTACTCCAAGTTATTAGTTGTTTTGTTTCATTCTAAATTACCGAATAAGTAAATTCTCCGATTATTTTTACCATTTTCCATATACACAGCTAACAAAATATTAATCAATTCATTTTTGCCCACAACAGTCACAAGTGTAGTTGATAAGAGAGTAGTAATTTTTTGTCCTAAAGTTCTATCAGATTTCACACCTTTTTGTAGCAATGGAATAATTTTTCTGATTTTTTCTTTGATTTTTTTCTGAATTTTGACTTTTTATTTATATACAATACCTTCCGTCTATGTAACGAGTGTTGGGTCGATGGCTCCCAAACCAGTTGGCTTTAGGGCACCAGGTGTTAAGACACCCTACGGACTTAATTACCCAGACTTCAGATATATATATATATATATATATATATTATTATATATATATATATTTGTAGCATCTTCGATCCATGTAGCGAGCTTTGGGCCAGTGACTCCCAAACTAGTTGGTTTTAGGGCACTAGGTGTTAAAACACCCTACAGACTTAATAACCCGGATCTTAGATACTTTATTTTTGTACATCAGATTTTTTTTATTCCATTACTATTTATAGATGCTTCCTCCAATTAAACTAGAGCACGAAATATTACAAACTTTTCAATTACAGCTCATGTCTGTATGTTACTATGCATATTGATAATACCTGTCAACTGAGCATATGAAGATTCATTTTAGTCAGTGTTAAGGAGAATTCACGAATTAAATAATTTAAAAGGAGATAAACAAAAATTAACTTGTTTCGAAATAGGTTTGAGATACGTCTCAGGAGTGGAAACTCCTTACTCAGCTATCCTTTACCAATTTCTCCTTTTTAGTCAAAACACAAAAACGCAAATTATTTTAGTAATTTTTGAAAATTTTTCAATTTTTTTTGTATTTTTCGAAAAATTTTGGACTAAAAATAAAAACACAATACAAACAAGTACTATTAACTATACCTCACCCCCAAACCTAAATGAGACATTGTCCCCAATGTCTTAAACAGTAGAAGAAGAGTTACAAGATAGTACCTGATTAGTTGAAATTCTACAGGAAAATTAAAGGTTAAGATCCAAATTAATTCTACGCCTCTTACCACGATCGTCCTCGGACCAATTTATCTTTGAAATGATAGGGTCAACTTTTGGTTCATAGGCTATGAGTTGGTCAATTAGATCCGGAGCAGTTCTGGCAGTAAAGAGGAGTTCTTTCATAGGTTTTGACACGAACTCATTTCTCCGAGCATCATCAAGAAACACACAAAGAAAATCATAAAATCCATCAACGTTGAGCAGTCCAAGCGGTTTCTGGTGTATATTCAGGTTCGCCCAAGATAGTACTATAAAAATTTCCTCCAATGTACCCAAGCCTCCTGGCAAAGCAATAAAAGCATCAGAATGGTTAATCATTTCCACCAGTCGTTTAGATATACCTGGCACGATCAGTTCCTCTCCGTTTGATGATCCAATAAGATTTGCCTATGCCAATGGTTTTGGAATGATTCCCAAAACATGACTGCCTCTTTCCTGTACAGACTTTGAAACGATCCCCATTAATCCAAGATTTCCTCCGCCATATATTAAGTGCATATTCCTTGCTGCTAAGACTCGACCCAATTCCTGTGCTGCTTCTATGTATTGTGGTTTAGTACCAACAGTACTACCGCAAAACACACAAATGTTTTCAACTCGTCTTTTTGAAGTGGCTTCCATTTTTTTATGTATTTCTTTCTCAACTTTGGATGCCTTCAAAAGTGCAATGACGGGCTAAATTTATAGTACCTAAAAAAGGGTGAGTAATAATAGCACTAATATCTTCCAAAGGACGATTGTTAGCTAAACAACAAAAGAAATCGTGAAAGGTCAAAAATTATGGATCCTATCTACGAAAATAAAGATAATTACAACAGAAAAGCAAATCAAAGCAATAATTAAGGCAACGGAATTGTGTACGCAATACGCCACTCGCGTAGTATAAATTCATTAGGATGTGTCTCAAGATTTCATTCCTTACTCAGCCATCGCAAATGAATTGTTTCTCATCTTTGATTGCCAAACACAATTCCTTCTGTCTTAAAATGCTTCGTTTATGCCTTTCCTTACAAAAATAACACACAAAATTAAAAAGTTCACACAAAATATGAAAACAAATATTACAAATCGCATGGGTTGCCTCCCTGCTAGCGCTAAATTTTTCGTCTTCAGCCAGACGTGACTGAAATTCATCTGTTAAGGAGGTTTCAATGTCGTTTTGGATGTCCGATTAAAGACAATCCCGTGAGCGTTGCTTTTGAAGGGTCTCTTCCAACGGTAAAGTGGCAAAAATAGTTTGTCTCATTCAGTGCTCGTGCCACCTTTTTTCTCCTTGTTGTTCCAGTGATTCCTGCAAAGAAAGAAAAAATCAGAGAGGTCTCGTATGGTGCTTAACTTGGAATGGGAATTCCATTATGTCAAGCTTCTGGTTGATATCTTTGGTTTGTACTCCCCAAAACAGCGATGTTTTTCCTGAATGCTCTGGATCTTTAATAAGTTCTGTCATCTGCTCCTCCATTTGCTCTGCTTCTTGCTCCACCTTTTCTTCACAGATGTATTTGAAAATTTCTGTATTCAGTTCTTCATCTGTCATCTGTGAAATACATGCTGCAAAATTATCAACCTGAGGATGTAAAGAAATGTCAGATTTTAGGTCTTCATCCTCTGATCTGGGTGAAATGATTGGCTCAAGTAGATCTTCTTCAAACATAATTGCAAAATAATCTCCATGATCTTCATTTTGAGGATACAGAATTCCATCCTCAATTTTTGATGCAGTTGGCACAAACATTTCAGCTTCATCCTCGTCAGAATCTGAATAATAGAAATCAAATCGAGACTTTGTCGGTTCGGGTTCCTGAACTGATACCTCTGGTTGTTGATACTGCTCAGCCTCCTCCTCTGTTGAAGTGTCATTATGAAATGATTGGTACTCAAAGGCTTCATCAGTGTCATCAGAAAATGGTTCTTGAGGTATGTAGCTCTGGTTTTCTATTAATTGTCTGATCTGATCTGTCATTCTTTGTATGGATTCTGCGTTACTATGAATTTGTGCATCAATTTGAGCTCCATGTTCTTGAACATGTGAATCAATTGATCTTCCTCGGATGGTTCTGGTTGTTGGTAAAGATCAAAGGTAGATGGTGATAAGATGGAAAATGTGGCTCTGTGAAATGTGATGGCTCATCATACCATGAAGGATTCTGATAGTTCTGCCACCCTGAATTGTAGTTGTACTCGCAATAATCGCTTGGGTGGTTACCATTACATATGTCACATCTCCACATTGAGTTCTGTTGAGCAAATGTAGTATTACTTGGTTCTGACATCCAATGATAGTCATTGGGCTGTACAGCAGGCCTCAGAAAACCGGACTGTTGCTCCCAGATTTGGGGTGTATCTTCTTGTAACGCTCGTAATCTCTCAATCTCCCAGTAGTGTTCCATTGTTCAACCACCTGAAAACAAAAGAAAGAATAAAAATTACAAATAAAAATAAAGAAAATTAGATACAAGTAAATTAAATAGTTTCAAAATTAACAACTCAAGAAATATAAGTCCCCGGCAACGGCGCCAAAAACTTGACCGGCGGTGCAACACACGCGTATAACGCAAGCGCACGTATCGTTCAAGTAGTATAAAAATATCGATCCCACGAGGACTTAATTCATACTGTTGTTATTAATTATTGAATCTATTTATTTACAGATATCTAATTATAGGGAGAGGGGAATTGATTGCTTTGATTGGTTGAATGTGGATTGCTTAATAAAAATAAAATAAACAAAAGAAAATACTAAGGAAAATAAAATAAACAGACTCAAAAGATCTAGGGTCGTGACTGTTGGACAAAATGACCCATAGCGTCACTATTTGCACAGATCATTGTGTTGTTGTAGCAAATTAACTATGTAACAAGGAAATTGCACTCTCGTCATTTGTGATTAGATCACCATAGATATATAAATGAAGAGAGTCCCTATGATTAGTTCCTGGATTGAGATGATATGAGACAGTATCAGTCCACGAAGGATTAATCATTAATATCCCTAGCCGTAGTATTATCGAGACTGGACATCGATAATGCGGAATAGATAGTATTGCACTTGTGCGCGTTGTGAGGTCACAACGACATAGTTCTCATATATATAAGTATTGGATACTTGTGCAAGTGCGATAGGAGGTCGTGTTTCACCGATGGTACGGGAAACAGCTTCGCTCTGGATAGACCCTTCGGAATCCCATTGGTATTATGACTATGTGTCTATGGGAGGCCGAATTCAAGGTAGGTGTGTATAGTCTTAACCTGAGACTTACATCGCTAATACTTATGATAATCGATAGACTTTGGTCTTGGTGGTACAGGGCTTTAACCGGTTCTGCGTACACCACTTCTGGGTTTATCAGAGAGTCGTAGTGTATTGGATGTGATGTCGAGACGGAAGTATCACTCCAGTCATAGTGGAGATGATGTCACGCAGGATACGGTATTAGTGCTCTTAAGTGATGCGCATCCAATCGTGATATTATGACCAGGTCATGAATATCCGATTATAGAGACTAGTTACCAGACATCCGATATGTGTTTCGGACGGGGCAGACACTTATCCAGCCCGCCCTAGCACGTGACTATCCGATACTGGACCGATATGCACAATACATTAGTATACTACGCTTGATACAGATATTTGATATTCTTTAATGGATATGTCCGGAGAATTAGGTAGACTTGGTGCTTTGCTAGGAGTCGACCTTGTCTCGTAAATCGGTAGAACGTAGTACTTGGTACGTACGTGATTCGGATACTCCCGCGACCGCATTTACTGCCAACTAATCCGGGGATCTCATGGGTCGCTTCCCGATAATCCACCGATGACGCACAACTTGCACTCTTGAATAATCTAGGATTATATAGATGAGAGAGAAAATTAATCTAGGATTAATTACGGAGATATTTTATCTAGGATAAAATATCGTCTAGAGAGAGATAACGATTAATTTGGAATTAATCGGTAAATTAATATATTCGATATATTAATCGAAATTAGATTTCGACGCGGAATTAAAATTAGATTTTAATTCGGGCAAACGAGTTAATTTAGAATTAATTCGTTAGCGACGTAAAAAATAATTTCGCTAGCCGCAATTATTCGATTGAATTAACGTCGCGACGTAAGCTCGGTATTTCGGAAATATCGAACCCGAACGCGTGAGTGCACGTGGGCCCACTTTCATTTGGAAACGTGTGGGGCCCACATGACACATGTCATTCTAATGCATTGCATGTAGATAGTGTACAATGCACTCAATGTTATTGCATGTAGATAGTGTACAATGCACTCAATGTTATTGCATGGAAATTGAGTGTTTGACACTCTAAGCCATTGCATGTTTTGTGTCATAATTTTATTATTAATTAATAAATATTATGGCATAAATATAAATTGATTTTTGGTAAATCATTTTAATAACTTAACACATTTTCTCTCAAATTCTCTCATCTCTCTCACGCAAACAAGAAGCTATTCTCACTGGTTTTGAACCAGTTTTGGCGTGAACATAGGGAAGCAAGAGTGGTTTCTCATGGTGAGAAATCAAGTGCTAGCACACTTACAAGTCTTGCGAAGGTGGTAGGGAGGTTCGACCATGAGACGGGATCCATCCGACGAAGCTAGGAGCTCCGTTTCTACACTCACATTTCTGTTTTGCAGGGCAGTGGGGTGAGCAAGGCAGTGCGTTTTTGGCCTTCATTCGTATCCAAATTGACTCAACCGATCAATGTGAGTATTCCGCTACCTCCGTTGATGTATTCACGCATTATTTCATGTCTTGATTTGATCTTGGGACCTTAGAAAAATTCAACAATGGCATCAAGAGCTAATGTTGCAAGCATGAAAAATGTAGGGTTTAAAATTTGGGTAAATGTTTGTTGAGCTTGATTTGAATAAATTGATTGTTTAAGTATGCTTATAACATGTTTAATTTCATTTTGGTTGGACTAATTTGATGAAAAATGATTTGGAATTATTTTCCCCAAAATTAATGCCATGGCCGAATGTCAATTGAATTTTGGGATCTTGGATTTTTTGATTTTAATTCATTTGATGAGTTAGAATCGATTAGGTTGATGTTAATTGGAATCGAATTGGATTGGATTTCGAATTGGACAAAATCCCCAAAATCTTACCTTGGCCGAATTGGTATATATGCCCTAATGTCTTGGTAAATTTTGATTTTGATAATTGGATGTATTGGAAATCATTCGGGATATGTATTTAATGTCGATTGCGGATTAATTGGATTGAAACCGAATTAGACATGAAATCACTCCCTTGGCCGAGACCTTTAAAGCATGTTAATGGGTTTGATTTTTCATTATGTGTGTTTGACATGTAATAATGAATTAAGTATGATTAATTGGACTAATTTAGTGTTTTGGAAATGTTGATTTAGTTGATTAATCATATAATGCACTTTTGGTAATTAAATTGTGAAAATTGGATTTTTGGATTTAATTAATTGGGCCTAATTTTGGAAATTAGAATTTAAAGTTGTAATTGGGCCTATTGGGCTTGATTTATCAAGTTTGGTTTAGGCCAAATGGATTGGATCCAATTGGGCCCAAAACCTTAACCATAAAGCCCAAATGTGACTAATGAACCTTTAATGTTAATTGGGCCTAATGGACCGAAATTGATTTCTAAGGCATTTTGGGTGATTCCACTATTGGGCTTTGGTTGCCGAAGCCCATGCCTAAAGAAATTAGTTAAAGCCCATTGGACTTCATTGAATTGACGTTGGACGTTAATCGGGATTTGAGTCCCGACGCGATTGAATTTGGAATTTAAATCGTAAAGGTTTATTAAATAAAGTGTAATGTTTAATTTTGAATTGAATAATGAATTAGTATTAAATACATGTTAAATTTGATTTAATGATGTAGTTTAATTTAATTCATGAATTCGTACTTTGAGTACTTATTCGCAAAAACGAGTTTGACTCGAACAAAATCAAATCGTTGTTTGAACATTGGATGATCACTTAATTATCAGAGTAATTAATTTGATTAGATTGATTGATAGCATGCTTATGTGTGTGAATACGTGGTTGTGTTGAATGAATAATGCATATCGGATGGATATTAGTCGGTGGGCAATTTTAGAAATTGTTGTAATAAATTCGATTTATTAAATTGGACCTGCGTGTCCAGCCTTATCACCTTCTTTCTCTTTGTATTCTCTTCTCACCTATTCCCCTCTATATATATGAGGTTTCTTTAGAAGTGTAGTGTAACGGGTAGAAGTAGTACAAGTGCTAGCTTGAGTGAGAAAGGGAGAGATTTGATCTAGGATCAATGTGTAAAGTATCCATCCGCATATCATTATTATTTATTTTCATACTCGCTTTATTATGTATTTAGAATGCATGTTTAAGGGTGTATGATGATGAGACCTTAACAAAGATAATTAAATTGGTAGCCAATTTGCACGCGAAAAACCCTCGTTAAATATCAAGCGTTTATTTTCCTTCCATTGAGTGATTCTTACTCAAGATCCGAGATTGGCAGGGGTTGTTGGCCAAAGTCAAGCCCTTGTCCGTCAAAGATGTGTTTTAATCACGAGGCTTTGTTCCATATCGGTGTCGTGTCCAAGTTATGGTTTGTTGGCCAAAGTCAAGACCACTTCTTGTCCATTGACATTGATTACGAAGCTTCCATGTCAATGGGTCCGCGCTTGACTGGGATCACTAGGTTTGTTGTGCCAAAGCCAAGGCCTAGTTGATTCAGAGGAAAATGGTTAGGGTATATATTCGATATATAGGCATATATAAGATATATGTTGGGGACTTGGATGTCCACCTACTGGATCTAGGAGTTGGATGGGATCCAATTGATTTTCGAGATCTACCTAGTTAACTATCATACAATTTGTTGGCCAAAGTCAAGATTGTGTGATACTTTAACGGGATCCTAGCCCACTAGGAAACACGGTTTCCCGAGTACTCGACAGAGGGTTAGAGGCTCGACGAAAAATAGTGGGAGGCAAGTATTGAATTTGCAACATTCGTTCGAATACTCGCTAAACGCGCTCATCTATATTTTACTCGTCACATTAATCAAAAGTATTAGTTGGACTAATATTTTTTTTTTGTTGTTTTAAAAATATATAGTTGGACTATATACAAACTCATTCAATATATAGTTGATTTTATAATTGGATTATAGTAATCAATATAATTGAATTAAATGATAGTTGATTTTATAATTGGATTATAGTAATCAATATTAAAATTATAGTTGATTAAATAATTGGATTATTGTAATCATTATAATAAATAGTACCTTATTAAAATGATTAAATAGTTGGACTATTGAAATCAAGAAAGAATTTAAAAGTTAAATATTTAAAATATATAATCCTTGGATTAAATGTTTTAAATGATTTAATTTTCAATTGGGAATTAATAATAGGTTAATTTATTTGATAAAATAACTTATTATGACTAAGCCCATTATTAAGCAAATAGTAGAGCATAAAGTCTTTGGAAGATTTATGTGATGATGACTTTAGTGCTTAATTAATATACTTATAATAAATCTATCTTTAGATTTAAAAGTATTAAAGTTGCAATTAATTGACTATTCTAGTGGAGAAAAGTCAAAGTTTGCAATTCGGCATGTAGCACAAGGTGCACATCATTTCGATATTCTAAAACCCAAGGCTTGGCCAAAGGTTTGTGAAATATTGAAAAGATAATTGACATATCCCAAAGTGACTACCATTTGGTTATGGAAGACACGAAGGAATTAAAGATAGGGCGAGGCTCTAACTTTAAAAAATTTGTCAAAGTTATGTTTACTACTAGTATTGAAATTGGATTTTAAATACTTAGTGTGGTACATAATACATATATGTATTGACGTTCAGAATCCGCTGTGAGCTGGATACTGGCTTCAAGCCGAGATTTCTCTGCGAATTGGAAACGGGACGAAAGTCGCTGTTTCGACCGTAGTGACCTAAGTTTAGGAACTACCCTTTGGGTATGTACTTAAATTAGGAAATGTTATAATGTAACTAGTTTGACTAGAGACATTATCTCTATATCAGTGTTTAATCCGATGCGGATAAAACCTTTATATTCTAGAACACTAAAGTGTTTCATTATATAAAGATGATACTGAGATAAATACATTGGATGTAAATAACAGAATTTATATTTTGAATATAATAAAATCTCAAACATATAAAATGACAAATAAATAGCTTAATTGATTTGATCAATGGAGACTTATTTGTGGCATTGTTGTCTAGGACACAATTAAACAAGACTCGTATATCCACACCTTTTAAGAGTGGGTACTAGGACTGATTTGACTATTCAAATAAGGTCTACGAATCTAGTTTATTAGGTTAAATACCTAAAATACTATTTACTTGGTAATAGTAAAAGGGCCACCGATCTGTTAGCCCTATTCATGGTGAATTAAGTGGGCCTATATCTAGCTAGGCTAGATGTGAACATGAATATTTCGTGACCTTAACGGATGTGGCATCACGTTGTGATTATGTGTTTCTTTCGAAGAACACAGATCGGAAACTTTTGAAGTTTCGACACGAAGAAAACAAACAGATCGGCTATAGTGTTATTCCGCCACGGTAAGACCGAAATGGAAAATACTTAAGCAGTAAGTTTCATATATAAATGAAAGAGTACGGTGTTCTTTCATGTGAGGACTCCTCCCGAGACACGTCAGTTAGACGGTGTGTCTGAACTAAAACCGAATTTTTGGACATGATAAGGTTTATCACGAGTCGCTATGAGCTACTATTTCCTTCTACAGGATATGTATTAACAGTGCAAAACTTATTTAGAATAAGGTTCCATGAAAATCTGTTTGACAGATGTCATATAGGATATGAACAGAGAAGAAACGGGGTTTCTCATTCCTGATAATTTGGGTATGCCAGGCATGACGTTTGGATGATACCAAACTAAAAGACCCAAATTGGATAAGTGCCAATATAGGTTATCCTAAGGGAAACCTTAAGTATAGTACTTATGAATCCCACATGAGAACAATGTGATTGTTGCTCACCATGCGGTTTTCCTGAGAGAAATACCGATATGCAGTGGTTAGTGGGAGGATAGTGATACTCGATGAAAATCGGAGTAATACTGTTCAAGGCACGAAGTCCTTAATGGAACACAAATAGTTTATCTATGATGAAACTATACCATTAACCTTCAAATACACAAGAAACGTAGATCGGATAGAGTCAGAAAACAACCTAGGGTATGGGTTTCTGCTCTAACCTCATAAAGATGTTAATCTTATGGAGGTGTACCATCCGACTACGTTTTGAGGAAGTGATACAAGGTATCGACTCTCTGTTATGGCAAAGTGCCATGAATCCGAAATGGATTCCATGTATTACAACTATTTTGGATACTAGTTGTTGTACCATAAGGCATTGTGCCTATGGTACGTTAAACGTCTTCAAGGAAGACATACATGGAAGGCAACATACCAACGTACAAAGCTAGGCTTTTGACGAAAAAGGTATCGTTATCAACATTGTGTTAATAACGGTTCAACCTTTTTACCTGTTGCCATGGTAAATCCATTTTGAAGATGCTTGTTGATAACTGTATATTTCATTTATGAAATATGTCAGTTACAAATCAAAATCGCTTTCCTGAAAAGGAAACCTTTTGGAGGATGTTTACAACATCCTGACGATTTTGTATAACCGAAAAACAAGGTTTGCGGGTTATTCGATCCATGTTTGGATCAATGCAAGCATAAGGTTCTTGGAACTGACGTTTTGAAATAATCATAATGGTTTATGATTTGACTCAAAACGAAATAATTCTTGTGTATATAAGGAGGTTAGTGGGAGAGCGCACTGACAGTGAAATTCCCATAAAACAATTGGTGAAAGCTTGGTTTTCATAGATATTCTTTCAATAGAAATTCTCCGTAGAATTCTGGGGAGTAACAACCTTTATTCAAGGAATAAAAATCTACTGGGATAGATTTTGAGTTGTTAACACTCTCTGGGAAATTGTACATTTAAAATGTACTTGTATTGGTGTCTCATACGCTTCGAGCATATGGAGTCACAATCGGGTCAATCCAAGTGATAGTCACTGGATTGAAGTTAAGAACATCTATTAGTATCTCTGAGAACTAAAGATGCTATCTTTTACTATGGAGAAGGAGAACTTGAAGTGACTGGGATCACTGCAGCAAGTTTCCAAACGATTAAATACTACGGTACTATAAAGTTTGAACACCGGGACAGTGAGCTGGAAATCTTCCAAGCAAGATAACTGTTGCCGAATAAACAACAAATGCGGATTATTGCTGCAGCTGAGGCAGCAATAGAAGTCTTTTGGGTCGAAAGTAAATCTAATTAGATTAGATATAAGTTATGTTAGCAGCTGAGCTAGGCGTCAGCACAAGCTAAGAATTAAAGGTCTCATCGACGATCCAGATATATACTTCTATATCATCTGATTCGTTCGGATCATACATCGTGGCGATGTGATGATCGTATAAATCGCGTCAAACGATAATCGAACAAATCCGCTGACGAAAACTTTTCCTCATCAATTTGAGCGAACAGTACATAGTTCGGGTGTGGGACACTTGAGTGACTGGCTATGTGCCAAGTGGGAGATTGTTGGACAAAATGACCCATAGCGTCACTATTTGCACAGATCATTGTTTTGTTGTAGCAAATTAACTATGTAACAAGGAAATTGCACTCTCGTCATTTTTGATTAGATCACCATAGATATATAAATGAAGAGAGGTCCCTATGATTAGTTCCTGGATTGAGATGATATGAGACAGTATCAGTCCACGAAGGATTAATCATTAAATATCCCTAGCCGTAGTATTATCGAGACTGGACATCGATAATGCGGAATAGGCTAGTATTGCACTTGTGCGCGTTGTGAGGTCACAACGGCATAGTTCTCATATATATAAGTATTGGATACTTGTGCAAGTGCGATAGGAGGTCGTGTTTCACCGATGGTACGGGAAACAGCTTCGCTCTGGATAGACCCTTCGGAATCCCATTGGTATTATGACTATGTGTCTATGGGAGGCCGAATTCAAGGTAGGTGTGTATAGTCTTAACCTGAGACTTACATCGCTAATACTTACGATAATCGATAGACTTTGGTCTTGGTGGTACAGGGCTTTAACCGGTTCTGCGTACACCACTTCTGGGTTTATCAGAGAGTCGTAGTGTATTGGATGTGATGTCGAGACGGAAGTATCACTCCAGTCATAGTGGAGATGATGTCACGCAGGATACGGTATTAGTGCTCTTAAGTGATGCGCATCCAATCGTGATATTATGACCAGGTCATGAATATCCGATTATAGAGACTAGTTACCAGACATCCGATATGTGTTTCTGACGGGGCAGACACTTATCCAGCCCCAGCCCTAGCACGTGACTATCCGATACTGGACCGATATGCACAATACATTAGTATACTACGCTTGATACAGATCTTTGATATTCTTTAATGGATATGTCCGGAGAATTAGGTAGACTTGGTGCTTTGCTAGGAGTCGACCTTGTCTCGTAAATCGGTAGAACGTAGTACTTGGTACGTACGTGATTCGGATACTCCGCGACCGCATTTACTGCCAACTAATCCGGGGATCTCATGGGTCGCTTCCCGATAATCCACCGATGACGCACAACTTGCACTCTTGAATAATCTAGGATTATATAGATGAGAGAGAAAATTAATCTAGGATTAATTACGGAGATATTTTATCTAGGATAAAATATCGTCTAAGAGAGATAACGAGTAATTTGGAATTAATCGGTAAATTAATATATTCGATATATTATCGAAATTAGATTTCGACGCGGAATTAAAATTAGATTTTAATTCGGGCAAACGAGTTAATTTAGAATTAATTCGTTAGCGACGTAAATAATAATTTCGCTAGCCGCAATTATTCGATTGAATTAACGTCGCGACGTAAGCTCGGTATTTCGGAAATATCGAACCCGAACGCGTGAGTGCACGTGGGCCCACTTTCATTTGGAAACGTGTGGGGCCCACATGACACATGTCATTCTAATGCATTGCATGTAGATAGTGTACATGCACTCATGTTATTGCATGTAGATAGTGTACAATGCACTCAATGTTATTGCATGGAAATTGAGTGTTTGACACTCTAAGCCATTGCATGTTTTGTGTCATAATTTTATTATTAATTTAATAAATATTATGGCATAAATATAAATTGATTTTTGGTAAATCATTTTAATAACTTAACACATTTTCTCTCAAATTCTCTCATCTCTCTCACGCAAACAAGAAGCTATTCTTCACTGGTTTTGAACCAGTTTTGGCGTGAACATAGGGAAGCAAGAGTGGTTTCTCATGGTGAGAAATCAAGTGCTAGCACACTTACAAGTCTTGCGAAGGTGGTAGGGAGGTTCGACCATGAGACGGGATCCATCCGACGAAGCTAGGAGCTCCGTTTCTACACTCACATTTCTGTTTTGCAGGGCAGTGGGCTGCTGCAGTGGGGTGAGCAAGGCAGTGCGTTTTTGGCCTTCATTCGTCTCCAAATCGACTCAACTGATCAATGTGAGTATTCCGCTACCTCCGTTGATGTATTCACGCATTATTTCATGTCTTGATTTGATCTTGGGACCTTAGAAAAATTCAACAGTGACTCCACACAATACTGTTAAAAGGATGAATTGATTCTCTTATTTTTGTGTACTAATTTAGTTTGCTAACCTGGAACACGAAAATATGCAAAAGCCTCTTCCGATGATCAGACGCAAATACCCAGTATAACCCAATTGAACCATATGTCTATGTCAACCACATTACCTGGATTCATTAAGTTTAAGTTCCAATTATGGCTACCCCCGCCCGACAGGTATATTTCTATCCTGTAAGGAAATCTATTAAAAGGGTTATCTATCCTCAAGGAAGATCGTGGGCTATTGAATCTAAGGCTGAAACCTAAAATCCCTATGACTAGTTCATTTTAGATTTACCCCATCAATCTTATTAATTGCAAGTTAACAAAAAGCATTAAGCTTAAGACTCAATAAACAAACTAAAGAACTACCCATAAAAAGAAAATCAATTATTAAGTGTGTGTATTGTGTTTCATCACTTCCCTAGAATAAAAATAAAATACTGGGGGTTGAGGATCCACTTTTACTATTTATAATTTAGATATCTCCCTTAATATAATACAGAAATTAAACATGATATTACCGACCAGCCATAAAGGCGGTATTCCTTATTAAGTCAAATTAAGTCCGACCAGCCATAAAGGCGGTAATAGTAATTGAACATAAACCAGCCATATAGGCGGTAATTACCTGTCACCTAAAGACCAGCCATATAGGCGGTGCCACATTATGTCAATTAAATAAAACTAGCCATTAAGGCGGTAATCTTTTATATTTTGAATTATAATTTCCATATTATATTTAAGGGAGATTAATCTAAATTAAAATAATAAAAGCCTCACCTTATCCCCAGCGGTAAATTAACTACTAAACATTAAAGAAATGTAGAAGAAGAGAACTACTATTACTGAAAATTAAAAGGCATAAATTAAAAATATTATTTATGTATACAAAAATAGATGCTTCCTATAAAATCAGGGAGAATTTCCCAAGGAGAGCATGAAGAAAAATGAATCTGGCGGCCTCCTTTTATAGGCATATTTTGGTCCAGCGTCGCGACGCTGAAAATGCACTAGCGTCACGACGCTGGCAACAGTTCACGCAGAGTCCACGCGGGTTTGACCACACATCTGTCGGCAGTAATAATTGAGCCACGTGTCACGCTCTGGTTGGCTGGCGATGTGGTCCAATGAAATCCTGCCACCTGTCAGCTTGTGAATGGGTGGAAATTCAGTCTAATAGAATGGTGACACGTGGCGTGCTCTGATTCATCGATTATTTGGTCCAATAGGAAGAGGACACGTGGTACGCGCTTGGTATGGTCCAATCAGATGTTAACACGTGGCGGCCGGCGCACGTTAGCAGAACCGTTGTGATGGTGACACGTGTCAAGCGCACGTTAGCATGATCGGTGCACGTTAGCAAAGTTGACCAGTCAGATTTTGACACGTGGCTTACGGCGCACGTTAGCAGGTCCGGCGCGTGCTCGGCGTCGCGACGCGCAAGGCTTCAGCGTCGCGACGCTGAAATGACGATTTTGCCCTTTTTCTCCAATTTTGTCCATTTTGCCCCAAAATTGTCTTCAATGCTTCCTAAACTTTATTTATCTACAAAATAACACAAAACACATCAAAATATTCACAAGACTCAAGAAACTATACAAAATATTAGGTTAAATGAGTGGGAAATAGTGAGAGAAATACCACTCATCAGGAGATGAGAAGTTACTCTATTGGATAGAGAAACCTCTCGGGCCCTGAGCCCATAGTTGAGCAAATAGTAGAGCATAAGCTTAGGAAGACTAATCGTGATGATAACTGTAGTGATCAATGCGTTATGTTTGCCGTAATGACTCATTAATTTCGTCGTCCGAACTAAAGATTAGATCATTATACCATGATGTTGAAATTACAGGATCTTCATAGATCTAACCTTAGATCTTAGAAGTACGAATTGCAAAAGAAGCTCTTTCGCTCGCGTATGTCAGAGGGTACATCTATCGAGCACTAGGTGTCGCAGATGATTGCTGACATCGAGCAACTAGGTTAGCTGGGCATTACCTATGAGGCCGAGACTTTCATAGATTTGATCTTACAGTCTCTGCCCGAATGTTGGGGCGGGTTCATCATGAACCAAGAGAAATCTCTTAGATAGTTAATGGCTATGCTCAAGGAGGCAGAGCCATAGCTTCCAAAAGGGCACACATGCGCAAGGCACATCTTACTTCGACATCCCAGAAGGCCAAGGCTTGGCCGAAGGCTTATGGGGGTGTGAAGAAAAAGGGCAAAGGTAAAATCGTCACAGTCTTCTGGGAAGACAAATAACATATCCCAATATGTCTTCCTAAACTGTGGCAAATGGGGTCACTGGAAGCGTGACTGCCATTTGGACAAGGCAGACATGAAGGAAGTGAAGGCGGGCAAGGCTCTGACTTCAGGTATGTTTGTTATTGTAATAAACGTGTCCACTACTGGTTTTAAATTTGGTTTTTTGATACTAGATGTGGTACATACATATGTACTGATGTGCGGGATCTGCTAATTAGCAGGAGACTGGCTTCAGATGAGATCGACCTGTGAGTCAGAAACGGGACGAGAGTCGTTGTTTTGGCTGTGGGAACCTATGTTTTGGAACTGCCCTTTGGTCATGTACTTAAATTAGGAAACTGTTATAATGTACCTAGTTTGACTAGAAACATTATCTCTATATCTTGTTTAACCCGTTGCGGGTAAACCTTTATGTTCTCTAACACTGGGTGTTTTGTTTATAAAGATGATATTGAGATATACACATTAGATGTGAATAACAATATTTATATTTCGAATATAAATGAATCTCAAATACATAACGTGACAAACAAAAGGCTCAAATTGAGTAAATCATATGAGACTTATTTGTGGCATTGTCGTCTAGAACACATTAACAAGACTCATATATCCACACTTTCGAAGAGTGGATACGTGGACGGATTTGATCCTAATTCATATGATGTCTGCAAATCTTGTTTATTAGGCAAAGTGCCTAAAACACCTTTTAGTCGTAAGGGTGTATGTGCCACCGAGCTGTTAGCCCTCGTTCATGGTAGTATGTGGGCCCTTGTCTAGCCAGGCTAGAGGTGGAAATCAATACTTCGTAACCTGTACGGATGTTGCATCGCGTTATGGTTATGTGTGTCTTATGAAACACAAGTTGGAAACATTTGATAAAATCAAAGAGTTTCGACACGAAGTAGAGAAAAACATACCAGCAAAAGTATTAAAACATTAGGTTTGAACCGTGGTGGAAAATACTTGAGCAATGAGTTTCTCGATTACATCAAAGAGTATGGTATTCTTTCACTGTGGACTCCTTCCGGAACACCTCATTTGATTGGTGTGTCCGAACAGAGAAACCGAACTTTGTTGGACATGGTAAGGTTAATGATGAGTTGCATGAGCTATTAATTTCCTTCACGGGATATGCATTGAACAGTGCAATACTTATTTTGAATAAGGTTCCGACAAAGTCTGTTGGATAGACTCCATATGAAATATGGACAGGAAAGAAATCGGGTTTCTCATTCCTGAAGATTTGGGGATGCTGGGCATGTTAAACGTTTGGATAGTACCAAACTAAAACCCAAATCGGATAAGTGCTTATTTGTAATTGGTTATCCTAGGGAAACCAAAGGATATTATTTCCACAACCCATAAGAGAACAAAATATTTGTTACTCTCCATGTGGTTTTCCTTAGAGGAATTCCTAAATGTAGTGTTAAGTGGGAGGAAAGTAGAACTCGATGAAAATCGGAGTGATATTGTTCCTGGTACCGATCCCTTTACGGAACATGAATAGTTCATCAGGGATGAGACTATTCCACAATCTTCTAATACACAAGAACCGCGTAGGTTGGAGAGAGTCAGAAAATGACCTAAGAGGTATGGGATTCTGATCTCACCTCATAAAGATATTAATCTTATTGAGGAATACGAACCGACTATGTATGAGGAACTGATACAAGGTATCGACTCCGCTATATGGCAATGTGCCATGAAGTCCGAAATGGATTCCATGTATACAACAAAGTTTGGATACTGGTTGATGTACTAGAAGGCATTGTGTCTATTGGTAGCAAATGTGTCTTCATGGTGAAGACAGACATGGATGACAACATACAAATGTATAAAGCTAGGCTTGTAGCGAAAGGGTATCGTCATCAACATGGTGTCGATTACGACGAAACCTTTTACCCGTTGCCATGATTAAATCCATTCGGATAATGCTTGCTAATGCTGCATATTTTGATTATGAAATATGGCGGCTGGACGTCAAAACCGCTTTCCTTAACGGAAACCTTTTGGAGGATGTTTTTGTTGGATAATATGACCCATAGCGTCACTATTTGCACAGACATTGTGTTGCTGTAGCAAAATTAACTATGTAACAAGTAACAGGAAATTGCACTCTCGTCATTTGTGATTAGATCACCATAGATATAAAATGAAGAGAGGTCCCTATGATTAGTTCCTGGATTGAGATGATATGAGACAGTATCAGTCCACGAAGGATTAATCATTAAATATCCCTAGCCGTAGTATTATCGAGACTGGACATCGATAATGCAGAATAGGCTAGTATTGCACTTGTGCGCGTTGTGAGGGCACAACGACATAGTTCTCATTATAATAGTATTGGATATTGTGCAAGTGCGATAGGAGGTCGTGTTTCCACCGATGTACGGGAAACAGCTTCGCTCTGGATAGACCCTTCGGAATCCCATTGGTATATGACTAGGTGTCTATGGGAGGCCGAAATCAAGGTAGGTGTTATAGTCTTAACCTGAGACTTGCATCGCTAATACTTACAACAATCGGTAAACTTTGGTTTTGGTGGTTGGGGGATCTTAACTGGTTCTGTTTTCACCTCTTCTGGGTTTATCAGGAATCGTATGTATTGGATGTGATGTCGAGACGGAAGTATCACTCCAGTCATAGTGGAGATGATGTCACGCAGGATACGGTATTAGTGCTCTTAAGTGATGCGCATCCAATCGTGATATTAGACCAGGTCATGAATATCCGATTATAGAGACTAGTTACCAGACATCCGATATGTGTTTCGGACGGGGCAGACACTTATCCAGCCCCCTCCCTAGCACGTGATTATCCGATACTGGCCGATACGCACAATACATTAGTATAACTACGCTTGATACAGATCTTTGATATTCTTTAATGGATATGTCCGGAGAATTAGGTAGACTTGGTCTTTGCTAGGAGTCGACCTTGTCTCGTAATCGGTAGAACGTAGTACTTGGTACGTACGTGATCGGATACTCCGGCGACCGCTTTTTACTGCCAACTAATCCGGGGATCTCATGGGTCGCTTCCCGATAATCCACCGATGACCACAACTTGCACTCTTGAATAATCTGGGATTATATGAGAGAGAAATTAATCTAGGATTAATTACGGAGATATTTTATCTAGAGGATAAAATATCGTCTAGAGAGAGATAACGATTAATTTGGAATTAATCGGTAAATAATATATTCGATATATTAAACGAAATTAGATTTCGACGCGGAATTAAAATTAGATTTTTAATTCGGGCAAACGAGTTATTTAGAATTAATTCGTTAGCGACGTAAATAATAATTTCGCTACGCAATTATTTATTTAAATTCGATTTAATTAACGTCGCGACGTAAGTTCGTATTTTCGGAAATATCTAACCCGAACGCGTGAGTGCACGTGGGCCCACTTTCATTTGGAAACGTGTGGGGCCCACATGACACTTCATATTATGCATTATTTAATTCTAATGCATTGCATGGAGATAGTGTACAATGCACTCAATGGTTTTGCATGAATTGAGTGTTTGAAACTCTAAGCCATTGCATGATTTGTGTCATAAGTTTATTATAATTTAATAAATATTATGGCATAAATATAAATTGATTTTTTGTAACAAAAATCATTCAACTCTCTCATCTCTCTCACGCCAAAACAGTGGCTACTCTTCACTGGTTTTGAACCAGTTTTGGGCGTGAACAATAGGGAAACAAAGTGGATTTTCATGGTGAAAATTCAGTGCTAGCACACTTACAAGTCTTGCGAAGGTGGTAGGGAGGTTCGACCATGAGCCGGGATCCATCCGACGATGCATGGAGCTCCATTTCGCGCAGCTCAAACACTGAAGACAGTGGGCAGTGGACTGTATGCAGTGGTGCCGAAGGCAGTGCGTTTTTTGGGCTTGATTCGTCTTCAATTCGACATAACCGATCAATGTGAGTATTCGCTACCCTCCGTTGATGTATTCACGCATGTTTTTCATGTCTTGTTTGATCTGGCCCTTAGAAAAACTCAACAATGGCATCTAGAGCAAATGTTGCAAGCATGAAATTTTAGGGATTTAAAATTTGGGTAAATGTGATTTGAGCATGATTTGAATAAATTGTTTGTTTGAGTATGCTTATAACATGTTTAATCTCATTTTGGTTGGACTAATTTGACGAAAAATGATTTGGAATTATTTTCCCCAAAATTAATGCCATGGCCGATGTCAATTGGATTTTGGGGATCTTGGATTTTGATTTTTTAATTCATTTGATTAGTTAGAATCGATTAGTTGATGTTATTTGAATCGAATTGGATTGGATTTCGAATTGGACAAAACCCCCACAATCTTTGAGTTGGCCGAATTGGATAATGCCCCTAATGTCTTGGTAATTTTGATTTTTTGAACATTGGATGTATTGGAAATCATTTAGGATGTTGATTTGATGTCGATTGTGGATTCGATTGGATTGAAACCGAATCGGACACAAAATCCCTCTTTTGGCCGAGACCTTTAAGCATGAAGATGGGTTTTTGATTTTTCAATTTTTGTTGGACATGTGATAATGAATTAAGCATGATTAATAAGACTAATTTGGTGTTTTTAAAAAATATTGATTTAGTCGATTAATCATGTAATGCACTTTAGGTAATAAATTGCGTAATGGA
>SKCR01016323.1:0-83475 GCA_019454045.1 Zanthoxylum bungeanum | reverse complement strand
TAAGGATTCGATGCCTAGAATAGTATTACTCCGATTTACATCGAGTTTTACTATCCTCCCACTTACCACTGCATATCGGTATTCCTCTCAGGAATACCGCATGGTGAGCAACAATCTAATTGTTCTCTTGTGAGATGTATAAGTACAATACTTATGGTATCCCTAAGATAACCTACAATTGGCATTTATCCAATTTGGGTTCTAGTTTGGCATCATCCAAACGTATGCCCAGCATACCCAAATTTTCAGGAATGAGAAACCTAGTTTCTTTCCCGTTCATATCTAATATGAAATCTGTCAAACAGATTTTAATGGAACCTTATTCTAAATAAGTTCTTGCACTGTTTAAAGCTTATCCGTTGAAGGAAATGGTAGCTCAGAGCGACTTATGATTAACCTTATCATGTCTAACATAATTCGGTTACTCAGTTCGGACACACCGTCACTTTGACGTGTTCCGGGAGGAGTCCTCATTTGAAAGAATACTATACTCTTTCAAGTATATTAGAAACTTATTGCCTAAGTATTTTCATTACAGTCTTACCGTGACGGTATAATACTATAGCTGATCTGTTTGTCTATTTCGTGTCGAAACTATAAAAGTTTCCGATTTGTGTTCTTCAAAAGAAACACATAACCATAACGCGATGCCACATCCGTATAGGTCACGAAATATTCATATCCACATCTAGCCTATCTAGACATGGGTCCACTTGCTTCACTATGAACTAGGGCTAACAAATGGTGGCATTTACACTTTTAACAAGTAAATAGTGTTTTAGGCACTTTGCCAATAAACTAGATTCGTAGACTTTATTTGATTAGAATCAAATCAGTCCTGGTACCCGCTCTTCAAAAGTGTGGATATACGATTCTTGTTTAATTGTGTCCCAGACAACAATGCCACAATTAGTTTCATCTGATCAAATCAGTTTGAGATATTTATTTGTCATAATATATATTTGAGGTATTTTATATTCAAAATATAAATTTTGTTATTTCACATCTAATGTGTTTATCTCAATATCATCTTTATAATATAAAACACTTTAGTGTTCTAGAATATAAAGGTTCACCCAAAGTGGGTTAAACACTGATATAAAGATAATGTATCTAGTCAAACTAGTTACATCATAACAGTTTCCTATTTTAGGTACACACCTGAGGGTAGTTCCTAAATTTAGGTATCTACGGTTAAAACAGCGACTTTCGTTCCATTTCTAATTCGCAGATTAAAATCTCAATTGAAGTCAGTATCATGTTCACAGCAGATTCTGAACTTCAATATATATTTATGTACCACACTAAGTATCTAAAATCCAATTTTAATACTAGTAGTGAACATAATTTTGACAAACATATTTGAAGTCAGAGCCTTGCTCGTTCTTCAAATTCCTTCATGTCTGCTTTGTCCAAACGGCAGTCACGCTTCCGCGATCCCGTTTGCCACATTTAGGCAGACATTTTGGGATATGTCATTTATCTTCCCAGAAGATTATAATGATTTTGCCTTTGCCGTTTTCAATACTCCAGAAGCCTTTGGCCAAGCCTTAACCTTCTAGAATATCAAAGTAAAGTGCACCCAGCGCTACCTGCCTAATTGCAAAGTTTGACTTTATCTCCTTGAGAATAGTCATTAACTCTCCAAGAGTTTACTATTGCAATATTAGTACTTCTAAAATCTAATCATAGATTTATGAAGATCCTTCAATTTCTTTATCATACTTTAAGGATCTAATCCTTAGTTCTGATTCAGAAATTAAGGAGTCTACTGCGGTAAGTATTATGGATTAAGCACTAAAGTTATCATCACGTAATCTTCCAAAGATTATGCTCGACTATTTGCTTAACTCCGGGCTTAGGCCTAATATATTATTTTATCAAATAAAATAACTTATTATTTTTTCCAGGACCATCCTGAAATGTTTTTTCCTAATTTGAAAATTAAACCATTTAATCACATTTTCCCTAGGATTATGTTTTAAATGATAATCTTTCAAATTTATCACTTGATTTTAATAGTCCAACTATTTAATCAACGATTAAGGTACTATTAAATATAATGATTATCATAGTCTTACTATTTTAATCAACTATACTTTAATTAAATCAAATATATTGATTATCATAATCCAATTATATAATCACTTATAAATGAATTGTTTGAATATATAGTCCAACTATTTATTAAAACAACAATTTAAATATTAGTCCAACTAACATTTAATACGTTTTGACGAATGATATTTGTTTGAGAGCATATGGCGAGTAATTGAACGAATATTGCAAATTCAATTCTTGCCTCCCACTATTTTTCGGCGAGCCTCTAACCCTCTGTCGAGTACTCGGGAAACCGCGTTTCCTAGTGGGCTAGGATCCCGTTAAATATCACACAATCTTGACTTTGGCCAACAAATTGTATGATAATTAACTAGGTAGATCTCTAAAATCGATTGAATCCAATCCAATTCCTAGATCCGGTAGGGGGACATCCAAGTCCGAAACATATATCTTATATATGCCAATACATCCAATGTATTACCTAACCTTTTTCCTCTGAACCAACTAAGCCTTGGCTTTGGCACAACAAACTTAGTGATCCCAGTCAAGCGCGACCCATTGACCATGGAAAGCTTCGTAATCAATGTCGATGGACAAGAAGTGGTCTTGACTTTGGCCAACAAACCACAACTTGGACATGACACCAATATTGAACAAAACCTTCGTGATTCAAACACATCTTCGACAAATTAAGGTCTTGACTTTGGCCAACAAACCAATGTCGTCTCGGATCTTGAGTGAGAATCACTCAATGGAAGGAAAGACGCTTAATATTTTGCGAGGGTTTTTCGAGTGCAAATTGGCAACCAATTTATTATCTTTGTTAAGGTCTCATCATCATACACCCTTAAACATGCATTCTAAATACATAATAAAGCGCATATGAAAAAGTAATAATGATATGCGGATGGATACTTTACACAATTGATCCTAGATCAAATCTCTCCCTTTCTCTCTCCCGCTAGCACAAATATTTCTTCTACCCGTTACACTACACTTCTAAAGAAACCTCATTTACATTGAGGGGAATAGGTGAGAAGAGAATACAAAGAATAAGGAGGTGATAAGGCTGGACACGCAGGTCCAATTAATAAATCAAATTTATTACAACAATTCTAAAATTGCCCCACCCATCTAATATCCATCCGATATACATTATTCATGCATCGCAACCATGTATTCACACAAGCATGTTATCAATCAATCTAATCAAATTAATTAATCTGATAATTAGTGATCATCCAATGTTCAAACAACGATTTGATTTTGCGCGAGTCAAACTCGTTTTTACGAATAAGTACTTAAAGTACGAATTCTCGAATTAAATTAAACTACATCATTAAATCCAATTTAATTTGTATTTAATTCTAATTCACTATTTAATTCCAAATTAAATATCACACTTTATTAGTAAACCTTTTACGATTTAAATTCCAAATTTAATCGCTACGGGTCTCAAAGCCCGATTAACGTCCAACGTCAATTTAATTAAAGTCCAATGGACTTTTAATTGATTTCTTGAGGCGTTGACTTTTGGTCAACTCGGGTCAAACCGAAAACCAAAGTCCAATCCGGGAATTACCCCATAAGCCCAAAAAATAATTTTGGCCCATTAGGCCCAATTAAATTACAAAGGTCCATTAAGTAGCATTTGGGCTTTATGGAAGCGGTTTTGGGCCCAATTGGATCCAATCCAATTTGCCTTAACCCAACTTTGTACAACAAAGCCCATTAAGCCCAATAACAACATTTCAAGCCCAATTTCCAAAATTAGCCCAATTGAATTAAATTGCCAAATTCCAAATTCCCAATTTAATTACCTAAAGTGCATTAACATAATTAATCACCCAAATCAATATTTCCAAAACACAACTTAGGCTAATTAATCATGCTCATCTACATCAATTAGTGTCCAAAACAAATTAACAAAAATCAAACCCAATTCATGCTTCTAATGCTCTCGGCAATTTGGGGATTTTACGTCCGATTCGAATTCAATCCAATTAAACGCACAATCGACATTAAATAATCATCCCGAATGATTTCTAACACATCCAATTGTCAAAAATCAAAAAATCCCAAGACATATTTAGGCAAGACCATTCGACCAACATCAAAAATTTGGGGAAAAATGTTACAAACATTATTTCAACAAATTGATCCAATCAATCCTCAATTCAAACACATTTAAGCATACTAATCAATCCAATTTCATTAATCATGCTCAAAATCAAGTTTGCCCAATTTTAAGCCCTAAATGAATTTCATGCTTTTAACCAAGCTCTTGATACCATTGTTAGCAATTCTAGGGGTCCCAAGAATCACAAATCAAGCATGAGTCATAAGTGAATACATTCGAGAAGTCGCAGAATACTTACATCGATCGATTGAGCGACGCGGAGGCAACAAAATTTTCAAATTCTTCTCCCTTCACTGCTCAGCAGTGAGCATTTTTCTTCACTGGTTTCGGCCATTGGAGGGTCATCTTCAAGCTCCAAGCTTCGTCGAATTGTTCCCGGCTCATGGGTGGATTTCCCTATCACCTTCGCATTGATCCCGGAGTGTGCTAGCACTCTCGATTTTGCCACAAAATCACACTTTGCTTCCCTTTTCTTCTTGATATCCTCGGCAGTTCACTGCCATTTGGAAGAAGAAAATCAGCAGCCCCTTGGGCGAAAATGAGAGAAGAGATGAGAGAAGAAGTGTTGTGATGGATTTGGAAAAGGTGTATCTAATACCCCTTTTAATTTTCCAAAATTAATTTTCATTATATTTGCTTTCAAAAATTCAAACATTAATGCCAACAACCAATCCATCACTCAATCAATCCATCAATCAATCAAATCAAGTTGTCAAGTCACATCACTCAAAGTGACAAGTGATTTGACGCTTGACGCGACTAATGATTTGACGCTTGATTTGACGTGCCGCACTCGAATTCGAAATTCGAATGCGCTCGCAAATAATCTCGGCTCGGGTTCGCTAATTCCAAATTAACGAATTTTCCGTTGCGACGTAATTAAATGATTACGCCTAGCGAAGTCACTATTCACGTCGCTAACGAATTAATTCGTTCGCCCGAATTAAAATCTAATTTTAATTCCGCGTCGAAATCCATTTCGTTTAATATATCAAATATATTAATTTCTTGATTAATTCCAAATTAATCGTAATCTCTCTTTAAATGATATTTTATCCCAGATAAAATATCTCCGCAATTAATCCCAGATTAATTTTCTCTCTCGTCTTATTAATCCCAGATTAATTAAAAGTGCGAGTCATACGTCATCGGTGAATCTTTGGGAAGCGACCCATGAGATCCCCGGATATGTTGGCAGTAAATTCGGTCGCCGGACTATCCGAACACGTAAGTACCTCATACTACGTTTATACCGATTTACAAGACAAGGTTGGCCTCTAGCAAAGCGCCATGCCTACTCAATTCTCCGGAAATATCCTTACAGGAATAAAGGATCTGTATCAGGCGTAGTATACGGTGTATTGCGTATTTCTGTCCAGTATCAGATGATCACATGCAAGGCCTAGGGCTGGTACTGTGTCTGCCACGTACGATGCATATATCGGATAACGAGCAACTAGTCTCTTTAGAATCGGATGATCATGACCAAGTCATATTATCCCGACGGTTACAACCTTATATAGAGAGCCAGTTCTGTATCCCTGCGCGATCATCAACTCCATATGACTGGAGTGACACTTCCGTCTCGACATCACACCCAATATACTACGATTCTCGATATACCCAGAATTGGCGTACACAGGAACCGGTTAAATCCCTAGACGACCTCAACCAAAGTATATTGATTGTCGTATGCATTAGCGGTGCAAGTCTCAGGTTAAGAACAAATACACCTACCCTGATTTCGGACTTCCATAGACACGTAGTCATACTACCAATGGAATTCCGAGGGGGTCTATCCAGAGTGAAGCTGTTTTTCGTACCATCGGTGAAACACAACCTCCTATTACACTTGCATGAGTATCTTATACCCAAATATATGAGAACTATGCCGTTATGCTATCACAAACGCGCACAAGTGTAATACTAGTCTTTTACGCATTCATCGATGTCCAATCTCGATAATGCTCTGACTATGGATATTTAATGATTTACCTTCGTGGATTGATACTGTCTCATATCATTCTCTGTCCAGGAACAAATCACAAGGACCTCTCATCATTTATACATCTAGGTGATCTAATCACAAATGATAAGAGTGCAATCTCCTTTGTCACATAGTTAATTTGTACAACAACACCGTGATCTGTACAAATAGTGACGCTATGGGTCATAATTGTCCAACAGTTTTTTTAACAAAGTGAGTGAAAATGATGGGAGGAGGTTTGCTGATGCTGAGGCTTTTTAAGAAAGTACTAATGAGAATTCTCCTTATATCACTAAGGAGCTCAAATTTTGTTGTGACAGCTGCTGCGGCTGCTGATGGTGATGATTAGAATGATTTGCTTGAGGATGTGAAAGAGGGATATTTTGTGGTTCACACCCTTGATGATGGTGAGCTGAAGAGGTTCATCATTGAATTGGATTATCTAGCTCACCCAGGGTTCTTGAAGTTGTTGAAGCCGGCTGATGAGGAATTTGGGTTTAAACAAGAAGGAGTTCTTGCTATCTCTTGCGGGTCTAATGAACTCTAGGGGATGTAGTATCCAACTGTATGCATGGTGGCATATATTGCCAACCACCATTGCTAGCTTCCAAGTTACTTTAGGTGGAGTTTGAAATTTGATGCAAACTTATAAAATAACTTTAGGTGAGAATTATTTATTTGTTGACAATTTGAGCCATGCATTGGCTATAAATTGAAAGCTCAATCCATCCTCAACAAGTAAGCTTCAAGTGAATAAAGCGTAGAGTGTAGGCTCCAAGTAAGAAAGTTTAGAAAGTGTAGTTAGTGTGTGAGGTTTTTTGCACAAGTTTTGTAATACTTGTAAATTCCATTCAAGTAGTAATAGAGAGTATTTGTTTTTCCTCACAAAACACTCTTCAGTGATAAGAGAATCACAACAAGTGGTATCAGTAGCTTTGGTTATACATTGGGGATCCAGGAGGTGAAGAAGGGAACTCGGTTTGGAAAATTCGGGATTCAGGAAAGTTTTCAAAAATTGATTTTGAGCATACCATCAGCTTATTCATGTCGAGATAAGCACGGTGGTATTTTTCAGTGATCAAATGGAGATCGGAGGACTCTGCACGCGCCATATGCACCGAGCAGAGAGTCTCCATGCGCTGCCACTCGCTGCACGCGCCATCCAGAGGTTGAAGACGACACCCATGTCTACCATGTTAGCATTCTGATATAGTCAGCAGCACAGACATCTACCATATCAGCAGATCTGGTACAGTCATCACACACGTTATCGACACGTCAGCAGATCCGGTACAGTCAACAGCCATGTCATCAGCACCAGTAAAATCATCTTCCATGTCATCAAATTCGGTACAGTCAGCGAACACGTCATCGCCACATCAGCAATTTCAGTACAGTCAGCTCACACGCCATCGCCACGTAAGCTTTTCCGGTACAGTCAGCTGTCATGTCATAATTCTGGTACAGTCAGCTGCCACATCAGCCATTTTAGTCTAGTCAGTAGCTACATCATTTGTCATGTGTGAGACTGTTAGCAAACCCGGTAAATTTCATAAAGCCCCCTGATGTCTCTGAAATTTATATTTTAGCCCCAAAAGTTTTAGAAATTTATAAATCGACCCATGTGTTAGATTTGGACCAATGAAGAGTTAAATTCACTATTTCTGACCGTTTCAGACGTAACGCCGACCTCCGATTTGTGAAAATCTGCCCCGATTTTATCCTATTTTCATTTTAAACTTTAAACTTAAAATGGAAATGAAAGATTCCTCTTGTGGTGCAATCATCAAGCTAACAAAAACCAATTACTCCCTTTGAAGGCCTCGGATGATAGATTATATGATCGAGGTGAAGGGGGTGAGACCGGATTCTGTCAAAGAAAGTGACTAGAATAAACTCAACAATAGAACTCTAGGTCAGATTAGGCAGTAGATTGACCACAGTGTCTGCCATCACGTAGCATAGGATACAGATGCTTACGAAATATGGATAAAACTGGAAAGTATGTACTAGGCCAAGACAATTCGAAATAAAGCCCTGTTAATCAGGCGTTTGGTGGATTTGAAGTTACGGAGTGAAACTTCCATTGAAGAACACACCAATGAGTTCCAAAGCCTAGTGAATCAACTATCTACAGTAGACATGCAGTTGGGAGATGAAGTACAAGCCTTCTTACTACTTAGTTCTCTTTCTGATAGTTGGGAGACATTGGTGGTTATTCTCAGCAATTCAGCTCCAAAAGGCAAACTTATCATGCCTATGGTAAAATATGTCATGTCAAATACAGAGTCCAAGAGAAAAAGGTGTTGGCTCAGAACAGACATAAGACTTTGTCAAGAAGACTCGAGGAAGACATCAAAGAAGAGAAAGAGGGAGAGGCAGAAGCACAACCAGAGGTACATCCTCAGATAGAAGGGTTCCTACCTATAAATGCTACCATTGTGGCATAGAATGCCGGTTAAAGAAGAATTACCAAAAACTACAACGAGATCAGGGCCAATGCAATCACTAGCCAAAGAATAACGAAGGAGAGACACTAGTTGTTGTCCAAGGAGATGTAGCCATACGCTCCATGCAAGAAGAGTCATACCTTCATACCGTAGCTCAAGATATTGAATGGTGGTAGATATTGCAGCATCCATGAATTTCTTCACAACATACAAAGCAAGAGATTTTGGTTCAGTGAAGATGTAAAATATCAGTTTCTCTAGGATAGTAGGAATCAGTGATATTCAATTGCAGACAAATATCATGTGTACATTAACTTTGAAGGATGTCCTGCATGTTCTAGAACTTTAGCTGAATGTACTCTCGAGGATAGCACTTGACAAACAGGGCTATGAAAGTCACTTCAGAAATGGCACATGGAGAATGGAAAAAGGTGCCATGGTTGTCGCCCGAGGACATAATTACGGCACACTATACAAGACTCATGTGAAGATTTGTGCAGACGGCCTCAATGTAGCTAAAAAGAGACTTCTCAAAATCTGTGGAACCAGAGACTCGGTCACATGAGTGAGAAAATGTTGTGTACCCTGACCAAAAAGGAGCTTACCAAGGATTCTACATTAGGTCATTGCAACGATTTTTTGTTTGGTAAGCAACACAGAGTCTCGTTTAAATTCTCTTCAAAGAGAAAATCAGAGTTGCTCAGTCTGGTGCACTCTGATGTGTATGGTCCATTGGAGGTTGATTCACTGGACGTTAATAAATATTTCTTGAAGACAAATGATCAGGTCATAGATCAGTTCAAGCTGTACCACGCTATGGTAGAGCATAAAACATGGAAGAAGTTGAAGTGCCTTCAAACAAACAATGGAGGCGAGTGTAGTTCTAGATAGTTTGATGCCTACTGCAAGAGACACGACATTCGACATAATAGAACTGTTCCATACATCGCACAACATAATGGTGTAGCATGAAGAATGAACCGCACCATTATGAAGAAAGTCAGAAGCATGATCAGTATGGCTAAGCTGCCGAAGCCATTATGGGGAGAAGCTGTTCATACCGTATGCTACTGGATCAACTGATCACCATATGTATCGTTGAATTTTGAGATTCCAGGGAAAGTGTGATTTGATAAGAATCCTTCTTACACTCACCTTAGAGTATTCAATTGTTTAACCGTTGCACATGTATCCAAGTAGCTCAAGCAGAAGCTCGATGTAAGGACTACTCCATGTATATTCCTAGGCTATGGAGATGAAGAATTTGGATACATATTATGGGATCCGAAGAAAAAGATGGTAATCATAAGCCGATATATAAAGTTTCTTGAAAACCAGACAATTGGAGACATTAAAAAGCTAAAAATGTCTTCTAATTTCAGTGCCGACATAAATCCAGAACCAGCACCAGCACAACTGGCCACAGATAGGGTGCATGATATTTCAGAAGCAGAACTAGATGAGGACAATGAGGATGTCGAGCAGGGGGAGACACAACACTCTCCATCGAAGATTACAAAAGAAAGTGTCGAGCAGGGGGAGCCGCAACCCGTTCCACTAAATGCTATAGGATCATCCACAGATTTGGATGATGACAGACCTCCTGAAATCAGTAGACCTCAGACAAGAAGATCTAAGCAAGGCAGGATTCCATGAGCCATATATATGGGATCCAAATATATTATGCTTAGTCTTACTGATAAGGAGGAGCCTGAGAGTTTCTCACAAGGCAAGAAGGCACTAAGAAAAAAATGGGTGAAGAAACATAGCAGCATAACTGTGCGTGCCGAGACACAGCAGAAGAGTATTGTGTAGAGACACAGTGAAGTGTGTTGTACAAAGATATAGCAGAAGAGTACTGTACATAGACACAGTGAAGTGTGTTGTGCAGAGACACAACAAAAGAGTACTATGCAGAGACACAGTGAAGTGTGTTGTGCAGAGACATAGCAGGAGAGTATTGTACAGAGACAAATTGAAATGTGTTGTGTAGAGACACATCAGAAGAGTACTGTGGAGAGATACAGTGAAATGTGTTGTGTAAAAACACAACCAACATGTCAATAAAGGTGGTTAATCGAGACAAGTCAGAGCTGTGCAGAGACATAGTCAGGATAGCTGTCAAATGACAATTGTTTCGCACGCAGCTGGAGGGGGAGAATTCTAGTATCCAGCTGTATGCATCGTGGCATGCATTGCCAACCACCATTGCAAGCTTCCAAACCACCTTTAGGTGGAGTTTGAAATTTGATGCAAACTTACAAAATAACTTTAGGTGAGAACTATTTATTTATTGATAATTTGAGCTATGCCTTGGCTATAAATTAAGAGCTCAAACCATCCCCAACAAGTAAGCTTCAAGTAAAGAAAACTTAGAGTCTAAACTCCAAGTAAGAGAGTTTAGAGAATGTAGTTAGTGTGTGAAGTTTTTTAATTGAAGTTTTGTTATACTTGTAAATTCTATTCAAGTAGTAATAGAGATTATTTATTTTTTCTCACAAAATATTATTCAGTGATCTGAGAATCAGAACGAGGGATTTTTGAGAACCAGAAAGATTAGATGTGACTATGGTTTCTCTATATGATACAGTTTATTTGGGAGTTCTTGTCTTGAATGTAAACAAATATATTTAATCTGTAAAGTTATCTTAACATTCAATCAGATAATTTGTTATGGCCGTGGTACTTGATATCTTTTCTCTGCTCTTTTACTTCTTGAATAAGTTTTTTAGTGAAAGGATTCTCTTATTAACTGCATATAGTGGTTGCGGATCACATGGTTCGCAAACTATCAAAGACATCTAAAGGATAAGAAATGCATCCACATGCATCATCATATGCAGTCTGGGGCATATGCTGCACATGGATCCTTGTCCTTGGAGGAGGAGAAGGTGAAGGATCGCGGTTATTCTATTTCTAACATTTTAATTGGTGGTAATTGGTCTTGTAGCGTGTTATTTAGACGTATCAACTGTGGGATTTTGGAGGACATGTCCTTATTGTAACTGGTCAGAATCAAATCTTAAATTTGTGCATGCTGCTAGGAATTACTAACCGTGCATCAGTTTCATAAAACTACATTACCATTTACTGCTTTCATCCCAACTTGGTGATGAGCTGACAGGAGGATGAAGAAAACATATTATTTTCCGTTGGTACTTGTCCTGTCATCTGTTTAAGGTGTTTCTCTAGTCTCCATGTTATCAGGTTTTGGAAAGTGATATGACTATATTTGATGAAAGAATATGATGATACTAAATTGACTTTTGATGAAAGCACCACATGTAATGGTCCCACTGTTACACTTTTTCAGAATTTTCTTCACAGTTTCCATGTTATTTTAGGCTCGGAATGCTATATATGTAGCACCTGTATTCTTATGAAAGAAACTCAAGAGACTGGTAAGTTTGCATTACATTTTACAATGGCTAAAGCTAAAAATTTTGAAAGGTTGAAGAAAGGAAGCATTGGAATGCTTAGATTTATTCTGGAAAAGCTGTTCAGTATTCTTCCACTACTGAAGGTGAAAGAAGGTCACTTTGTGGTAATAGCAACTAAAGGTTGGGAATCGAAAAGGTTTGTTATCGAATTGGGTTATCTCAATCATCCGGAGTTCTTGAAGCTGCTTAAGCAAGCTGAAGAAGAATTTGGCTTCTCTCAGGAGGGAGCTCTGGCAATTCCGTGTCTGCCAGATGAATTGCAGAGAATTCTCTCTGTTCAGACGGTGGCCATGAAGATCAATAATGCCACTGCGATGATGTCTTAGCTTAGCTTATATTTGTGTTATGTACTCTTCTGCTTTCGGCCTTTTTTATTTATTTATTTATTTTCCACAAATTTAGTTGTATAAGGACTTTGATGGCGAAGAGAAAGAAGAAATGATCTGTGAATGGTCCAGTAAATTTTGCGACTTGTATTTGCTGTGAATACAAATCTAGTGTTATTTGAACTTGCTAAGCCCATCATTCTGCAGTTAAACATGCAAAACTAACTTGATCGCACAAATATTTACATTTTCAGACAGATTCCAACACTAATCAATTATAACTCAGACAGGGTGTTATCTTCAGCTGCAATTTGCAAAGGCTGTAGTGAAGTCTCTGGGGCTTAACTGAAAGTAAATTTTTTTAGTTGACCATTCAAATTCTAATCCTGAGAAAATGTAGGAGATAAAGATTTGAGTTGCGCTTTATCCACCCTCCTCCATCTTGAAAAGAAAAAGGGTGCAGCAAGAAGCCAAGCCAAAAAATGAAAACTTATTTAGCGGCTTGGTTCGGTAAGCTATTGCTCTAATATATATATATATATATGAATACTTGTAGCTGTAATTTGGAAAATAAAGTAATTTTACTCTATAATAATTGTGTGACGAAAACCTTATACACGCTTTTAGCTATTTTCCCCCAAAACTATTATATTGGCAGTGGATTTTCACATAGCTCTAAGATCCATTGAAAAAACATGGCTCGAGTTTATCTCCAATTAACTCAAATTTTATTAAGCCTAGTGTCGAAATAAATCATTGTGTTCTTTATTATTTATTATTCCTTATTTATTCTCATACAACTTTCCCATCAAATGTAAATTCATGTGTTCAGTGGTGAATTGTTCGGGAAAAGACTCATTATTTTCTCTAATGAAAATTCATCATCAATAGTAAACGTTATATGTGGGAATCATACAAAAAGATAGTACACATTAAAAGGATGATTATAGAAAAAATAGGGATTTGAACAAAAAAAGGAAATCGTTAAAGACATGGCTAGGGGAAGCACAAAGATATTGAAAAGAGGGCTCTGGGGCCCTCACTTAATAACCCCGCACAAGATTTATGGGCTCTAACACTTGACAGTCCTGCCAACCGATATCAATGATTCTTGTGTGGTCAAACATCCAGGGTACTTCATGGACTTTCATCGAGGGTAGTCTTGACACACTTTCCATATAGGTTTATAGAATCCGGTGTGGTCGAATATCCGTGATACTTTACGGACTTTCATTGAGGGTAGTCCTTATACACTTTCCACACAAGATTACAAATTCCTGTGTGGTCAAAATTCAAAACTGTGATACAACAAGACATACCTCATGTATGACTCTACAATATGTGCGTAATTTACCCATCACAAAACACTCATGCGACATTTTAAATTATAATATCCGCAAACATCATAATAATCACATAATAAAAAAATATTTTAAATAACATTTAATAAACAGAAATTATGAATATAATTAAAAATGTAGATAAAAAGCCAGTAATCAAACCCCCACCTCGATCGGATGCTTGAATTACGAAACAGATTCTACCTCGAAGTTCGATGCATATGAGTTTGTCCCATTACTAGTCGGATTCTACCTCGGGTTATGTAACACCCCGTCAGAGGCAGGATACTATCGGCAGGAGACAAGATTGACCTATCTCCATAAGCCTCTAAATTACAGAAAATCTGGCATGATATATCCTAAAATTGGACAACTTGGATCATAGTCCAGCATCAAACAGAATCTAAGAAAATATCAAACAAAATAAAAGGACCTCATGTCCGCATAAAACACATCAAAATCATATCCTAAGGGCTCTGTGCCCACATCATCTATCAACACTCAAGGGTTCTGCGCCCACAACATCATAAGCAATAAAAAGATTTACTTAATATATATACAAAAAGCATGCTCAACACGACAACCAAAACAATATTCAATTATCATAAACTTCTTAAACAATTAAAACTTATCCCATGACACTTGCAAGGGTGACTTCCGCTTGGGTGATCTGCATCTCGAGCACGACTTCCAAAGCTGAAATGGTTAACCAATCTGGAAGCCAACCTGCAAAACTAGCAAACTGATTTGGTGTGAGTTTTAAAAACTCAGTAAGTAACCATGCTAGTATTATAACAAAGTCGTCAAACATATACAACAAACAAATAAATCTAACATATCAGCAGTTTATCAGAATTACTAAATTGTTACAAATTTAGATTTATCAACTTTTATTATCCTTTATACTTTACCATGACAAATTCTCATATATGCCAATTTATTAGCCAAACATTCGAATCTCACAAAGTATCATTCTGAACATCACAGAACAAGTCATTTTACATCGAATCCATTTCTATCATACGAGACGTGGAGTCAGATTTATTATACTTTGTTACAATTAAGCATATTTGAAACATCATCAAATCGATAAAACCAACATACTTCCTTCAAATCAAAACATAATTTCTTTTATTCAAAACTTACTTTCTTCTATTCGGTTACATACTATCTTCAAAACCAAAATAATATTTCCTTAAATTTCTTTATCCACGATAACTTTACAATAACTTAACACTTGGGGTTCATTTGTATTCACATATACCGTAGCACACTTCTCTTATATACATGCAAATATAATTTCATAATTTTTACACATATACGTACATAACATACCAATACAACTTAGCAAACACGCTTTATAACCTATGATATTCACATCGGTTTCAAATCATCCATTCATTTCACATAAGCATACACGGTCCATACATATCACGAGTTCTATCATACACATACATACACTCAGAAATATTTACAAACATCATGCAACCAACCACGAAACACACATAACAATCGATACATCAAAGATAACATTATTCAACAACACATAAATACGGCTGGCTTACACACATAATGCTCATACGAGACTCATTACCTATTTTAGAATATGTATGAGATGAATTCCGTCCGAACGGATTTATAACCAGCTCGACTACTATACCACGAGAACATCAACCAATTAAACATACATACATGCATGCATATCACGACATATTCAAATATTCTCAAACATACATATGTTTCAAACATACAAATAAACATATTAATACGAATGCAAATGTCATAACTTTAACAGTCATCATATCTTTCATTCACCGATCAAACATACTTAGTTTCATATTTCCTATTTGGAAACCTTTAATACAAAGCTTATTAATTAAACATTTTCATTCAAGAAATGTTTAGCTTACTTTCATTCCGTATCACACTTAACCATTTCAATCTCTATACAAATAACTCACATGTATAAGTCAATACAACTTATTCATATTACATACACCTACATAAACTAAAGCCAATTCAGAAATCATGAATTGCTCTATTTACCAATTCCATACATCCAACCTATACATATATTAACACTATATGCATATACGAATACATGTTTATATACTTATACATTGACATATTCCTTTATATACACGCATTTATATCATTACAGATACATCTATTACGTATACTCATAAATAATAAGCTCATTTCATATCCCACTTCATATCATATTAATAACAAAGTTCCATACCTGTGGTGGTCGATTATCCTAACCATGCGTAACCTCGAACTTTGTTCTCATGAATATATATATTCAAGCACTTATCGCATGAGTTACTTACCTAACTTCGTGAGCACTCCAGGTTCTAGTCAAGTCTGCCAAAAACAAATGGTGAAACACCGTTAGAATCGTAACTTAAGAAATTATCGACTTAACTTTGACAAAGTTTTAGATCTATCCGAGATAACCAAATCGAGTCCGATTTCAATGTTTTCAGTTCCATTACTCTTAAAATGTCATTACAAACTATTCCAAACCAATAGTTCACTTAAATCCTCGGTTTATGTATTTTCAGAAAATCTTCTGAAAAAGTTTATGCAAACGCTACAGAAGGGTCCCGAACCCTCTGAATCTACCCGGATTTATCCAAATATGTTCCTAATATCATATATAACTCATAACTATCATTAAAATCAAAACACATCATTATATGCAAAAATCCCACTTTTACCGGAAACTTGCATATTCTATCAGATCGATCAAACTCATTCCGTTTTCACTCGAATTCTACCAAATGCACATATTCAATATACTAATACTCAATCAATTCAATTTATATCATTACTCTATTATATGAAGCTACTGGATACATCCGAATATTTAACAATAAATTTAAAATTTATGGATTTTTACCGGGAGGTCTTACCAAGATTTCGAGGGCACATACGCACTCCAAACGATCCCACGAACGCGCTGGAATTGACAGAATTCTGATTGGAGCTACTGTTCACCATGAGTTACTATTCATCTAATCTTTCTCCCTCGTTTCGTGTATAACTATACACGAAATAGAAAAACCATCACCGCCAACTTGTAGTACTCTTTGAGAGCTTCGATTTGGCGGGTGGCTCGGGTTGTAAAATGAAGCGACGAGTCGAGATCGGGAAAAATAAACTCATCTGTCTCTCTTTATTTCTTTACCATTTTCGGTGTACTGGGGCTGTCGTCGGCCACCGTTGGATGCAAGGTGGCCGTACTCCCCTCCTAGTGCCTTTGCGACGGTCAGCCGTGACCGGCTGGCCATTGACGTGAACTGGCAGTGGCTTCTTCAGTTTTCAGAGATGGGGGTCCTTTTGGGGAGATGAGGGAATTCTAATTTTTTTGTAATTTCTGAAAACTATAGGGTATTTATAAGAAAGTTTCTAAAAATTACATTCTAACCCCCGAAAATTGGAGTTAGGTCCATATCAACGGGTTTTTTCGGAAAATCATATTTTTGAAGCTCATTTGATGCTGATTTCGAAAAGTGTTCAACACAAAAGTTGTCCGTCTCGGAAAATCGAGTCTAATGGTTCAAAAATAAGCTCAATCGGAGTTCAGTTTCTATTTTTATAGCCAAAATGAGAAACTTTTACGCATATAACGATATAGATAGAAATCGCGTAATCGATTATCGAAACCACTCGTTTTCCAACGTGAAGAAACTTCACTTAAAAATATTTCAACCTATTTTCCAACACATAAAGTCTTATTTCCGAATATCATGCAGTTCCAAATTCTAAATTTCAATTCGGAAATCTTCCAGAACCGTTCTAAAAAATATTCGGGATATTACAGGTTAGCTATGCGCTTTTAGAGGCATGTAATGCCTACTTTTGAAGTGGGTCCTACTGTTCGGAAACTTTCAACAATCATATTATATACCAATGCGCTCGTTTTGTCATGGAGAACTTCCTGATGGTGTTTGTTTGTCAATCCAAGTCAAAATTTTCGATCTCGGCCAAAGGTCAAAGTTACCCTAGTCTGAATTTGGAAATATGGCAAATGGTCTCCAATGGTTGTGGAACTAGTGGTGTTGGAATGAAATGGGCCAATGGTACTACACTCGCCGGAGGTGTCATCGATGAAGGTTGGACATTGGCATATGAGATGGAAAAAGCCAATTCATCATAGAGCTTCATGTGGCACGTCCGACGTCATCCAAGCTTTGATGCCTGTGATGACAACAAAAATTTTGGAAAAAGTGGCGGCTGAGGAACATCATGGGATGGCGTGTGAGGACGACGGAGGAATGGTGGCACGGCGGTGGATGGTATAATTGAGGCGAGAGAGAGAGAGAAATAAGTATTATTTTACAAATGTAGGTAGAACTATCACATATAAAGAGGTGAGTGGTACACATGTAAGTGCCCAATTGGGATATATGTTGACGTCTGAGTGGGACACATATCGACGTTTGAGCGGGACATGTGTCGACATATAACTTGGACACATGTCGACATTTGAGTAGATCGAATTATATATTTATGATAACATTTCTATTGAGTCTCTGATATTTAGTTAAAGAGAAATCTACCCACAAAACTCTCGAATTTTATCATTTTAATTCCTGAGTGTTTCAAAATTGGATTATACTTTTTGTCTTTGGTTATATTATTTATTGTAAATTTCTTGTATTTCAAGTCATAATGTACCATGATCTTCTTATTGAATGTGATATTCAATAGAGAAATCAATGGTGAATTTAAATCCTAATGGTTATGGAATTTGAAGGGTTTATTTCTTAAATCCTTTTATAAACCCACAAAGACACAAAATCGGATACACAACACAACACCACTACACCCATGAAATTTTCAGCACCAAATCGAGAACTCCAATAGCAAATTTCATTTTGAATTTGATTAAATTTCAGACACAAATCCGTTCATTGTGTGTGTGATTTAGAAGTGCTCCGAAAATACCATGATTCCATTTCATCCTTGGAAATAGTTGCCTGTAAGATCCTAAGTACCATCGGTAAGAGGCAAACATATTTTAAGGAGACTGTGCTGCACACGACTCAAAACTTCTTCTACTGCTATCCATTGCTACTGGTTGTTTTGATATATTCTACTTGTTGTGTATTTGAATTTCATATTATTGTCCTTGTAATTTTCTGTTGTTCAGCTATATGTTGTAGGAACAAATAGGCATATATTCATAACAATCTTAAAATATTTTTGTAGTGTGTGATACTATAGAGATTGAAATTGGTCCAAATATAGTTGTTGATCATGCCTCTAAGCGGAACATGCCAACCTCTTTGGTTGGACAAAATGGTTCATTAGCTGTGACTGGGAAACATGTTGGGTCCTCTATGGTTGTAGTAGCCTCATTGACTAGCCAAAATATTGCAACCGCTATGACTAGATAGCATGTTGGGTCCTCTGTAGCTGCACAAGTGAATCATGCTGCTGAAAAACCTGAAAAATTTGGTAGTCAAAAGTTCAAGAGGTGGTAGCAAAAGATGTTATTTTACTTGACCATACTGAATCTTGCTAGATTCTTGAAGGAAGATGTTCATGTTCCCAAATAGGGTGAAACAAATATCCAAGTTATCAGTACAATTGATGGTTAGAAACATTCTGAATTTCTTTGCAAAAATTATGTGTTGAATGGGTTGAGTGATTCTTTATACAGTGTGTATATTGGAATAAAGACAACCAAAGAGCTTTTGGAATCTTTAGATCATAAATATAAAACTCATGATGCAGACACCAAAAAATTTATTGTAGGCCGCTTCTTGGATTTAAAAAGGTATATTCTAAGACTATAATGAGTCAAGTTCAAGAATTCCAATTTATTTTGTCTGTAATCCTTGCTGAGGGAATGGGATTAAGTGACACATTCCAGGTTGATATGATAATTGAGAAACTACCTCCTAGTTGGAGAGAGTAAGAGTTATCTCAAGCACAGGACAAAAGAAATGACCATGGAGCAGTTGATTTATAAGCTACGCATTAAAGAAGAGAACCGAAATTCAGAAAGGAATATGGTTCGTTCTGAAACAAAAGAAAATGTTGTTGGAATAGTCAAAAGAACAAAAATAGTAAGAACAACAAATGGGCTAAGATGGGCCATAATATAGGGATCTTCAAGAAAGCTAAGTTTCAAGGAAAATGCTTCAATTGTGTTGGTCACAAAGCTTCGGAGTGCAGATTGCCAAAAAAGAAAAGGAACCAAAAGGCTAATGTGGTGGAAAACATAACACAAGATGTTTCTGATATTAATCTATGTGCAGTGGTTTCTGAAGTGAATCTGGTGGGTTCTAACCCAAGAGAGTGGTGGATCAATACAGGTGCCACTCGACATGTGTGCTCGGAAAAAAGTATGTTTTCTTCATTTGAGCCAATTGTTAATGGAGAAAAACTGTATATGGGAAATTCAACAACATCAAAGATATAAGATGAAGGTATGATGGTTCTGAAAATAACCTCTGGGAAAGATCTGACTTTGAACAATAGTTTGTATGTATTTGAAATTCATAAGAATCTCGTGTTTGGATCACTTCTAAACATGTATGGATTTTGAATGGTGTTCAAGACTGATAAGGTAGTTGGACTAAGAATGAGATGTATGTGGGAAAATGGTATATAACTGATGGGATTTTTAAGCTCAATATAATGGTTGTGAAACCCAAGAATATTAATAAAGCTATTTTTCTGCTTATATTAATGAGTATTCTTATAGATGGCATGGTAGATTAGGACATGTTAATTTTAATTCATTGCGTAAATTAATTAACAAGAATCATATCCCCACTTTTCAAATTAATAATAAATATAAGTGTGAAACTTGTGTTGAGGCAAAACTAATAAGGATATCTTATCATAGCATTAAAAGAAACACCGAACCACTTGAGTTGATTCACACTTATGTATGTGATTTTAAATTCATACAATTAAATGGTGGTAATAGATATTTTATTACCTTTATAGATGACTACATAAAATATTTCTATGTGTATCTATTGAAAATCAAAGACGAAGGTATAGAGAAATTTCTTCTCTATATGAATGAAGTTGAGAATCAACTAAATAGAAGAATTAAAGAGTTGAGAAGTGATCAAGGTAGATAGTATAATGTTCATTTTGAATCATTTTGTGAACAATATGGAATTATATATCAAACCACAGCTTCTTATTCACATAAATCCAATGGGGTTACTAAACAGAAAAATCGTACCTTGAAAGAAATGATAAAAGCAATGTTAATAAATTCCGGGTTACCTCAGGATATGTGGGGTAAAGTTGTTTTGTCAGCTAATTAACGTTTAAATAAGGTACCACGAAAAGAAGCAAGAAAAACCTCATATGAAATGTAGAAAGGTAAAGTACCTTCCTATGAATTTCTACGAGTGTGGGGGTTTCTTGCTAAAGTGGTCATTCCTCTACCAAAGAAGATAAAGATATGACCAAAAACTGTTGATTGTATTTTCATCAGATATGCACATAAAAACAGTGCTTATCAATTTCTTGTGCATGAATTAAATACACCAGATATTCACAAGAATACGATAATGGAATCGAGGAATGCATTGTTCTTTGAACATATTTTTCCTCGTAAATCTAATTTAAGTGTGCAAAAATGAGCACATGAGGCTATTATTGAACATAGTCAGGACTGAGAATGAGAAAAAGTTCAAGAATCTGAACAAGAAGTTGATATTGAACCTAGGCATAGCAAAAGAACAAGGATAGAAAAATCATTTAGTCTAGATTTTTTGATGTTTTACTAGAAAATAAACATCAAAGCTTCAATGAAGCTATAAGGTCAACAAACGACGCTTTATGGAAAGATTTCATTAACAGTGAAATTGAATTAATCTTACAAAATCATACCGGTGAGTTAGTGGATCTTCCTCAAGGATGTACACCTTTAGGGTCTAAATGGATTTTCAAAAGGAAAATGAAGACAGATGGATCAATTGACAAGTAAAAAAAGAGAATGTATTGATTACTTTGATACCTATTCTCCCGTTATGATAATAAACTCCATAAGAATGATACTAGCGATTACAGCCTTGCGTAATCTCGAAGTACATCAGTTGGATGTGAAAACAGCATTTCTAAATGAAGATTTAGATGAAGAAATCTACATGGAATAACTTGAAGGCTTTATAGCTCCAGTGCAAGAAAATAAAATATGTAAGTTAGTAAAATTCTTGTATGGATTGAAACAAGTTCCGAAATAATGGCATGAAATATTTGACCATGTTAGGATGCCAAATGGTTTTAAAATCAACGAATGTGATATATGTGTTTTGTTGGTCTCTAAGACAATCCAATATCATAATAAGCAATGAAATAAATTTAATACAAAAGTAAAGTATGGCGGAATCATACTTACATTGATCGGATGTTGGATGCGTCAAATATAAAAATTTTCTCCTCCAAGTTTTCGGCCAAGCTCCACTTTGGGGATGAAGTCCAAGCTCCAAGCTTTTAAGTTGATTCCAAGTTTTTGGGATGGTTTCCCTATCACCTTGGATGATTCTTTGATGTGCTAGCAACTTAGAAAATTTGTAACAAATTTTCTTTTTGTTCCTTGCAACTCTCGGCAATGAGAGAAAAAATGAGGGATAGTGTTTTCTTTTGGTGAAACCGTGAGAGAGAGGGTGAATGAGTGAATAATTTGATTTCAGAAATCAAATGAAAGATATACCAAACATTTGGTAAAAGTCTTTCAATCATTACACACAAAATGTGTTTTACAAGTCATCATCATTATCACCAAAACCCATCACCAAAAGTAACTAAAGTGACAAGTGATGTGACATGTGATGTGACATGTGGGCCCCACTTGATTCAAAATCCTAGTGGGCCCGCGACACATCCCGGGCTCGGGTTCACTAATTCCGAATTAACGAATTTTTGTTGCGACGTAATTAAATCAAATTTAATTAAATAATTATGCCTAGTAAAATTATTATTCACGTCGCTCGTGAATTAATTCTAAATCAATTTGTTAGCCAGAATTAAAATCTAATTTTAATTACGCGTCGAAATCTAATTTCGTTTAATATATCGAATATATTATTTTATCGATTAATTCCAAATTAATCGTTCTCTCTCTTCAAATAGTATTTTATCCTAGATAAAATCTCTCCGTAATTAATCCCAGATTAATTATGCTCGAATCATACGTCATCGGTGAATCTTCGGGAAGTGACCCAAGAGATCCCTGGATATATTGGCAGTAAATTCGGTCGTCAGACTATCCGAACACGTACGTACCTCGTACTACATTTTTACCGATTTACGAGACATGGTTGGCTTCTAGCAAAGCACCGTGCCTACCCAATTCTCCAGAAATATTCTTAATGGAATATATAATATTTATCAGGCGTAGTATACGTAGTATTGCGTATTACGATCCAGTATCGGATGTCACATGCAAGGCCTGGGGCTGGAAAAGTGTCTGCCATGTACGAAGCATATATCGGATTACAAGCAACTAGTCTCTTTAATCGGATAATCATGACCATGTCATATTATCCCGATGGTTGCAACCATTTAGAGTACTAATTATGTATCCCTGCGTGATCATCATCTTCATATGACTGAAGTGATACTTCCATCTTGACATCACACCCAATACACTACGATTCTCAATAAACCCAGAAGAGGCGTACTTAGAACCTATTAAAGTCCTCGACACCAATGTGTTGTTTATTCTTGGGTTTCATAGGAATTTGATTTATGTTTCTAAACTTTTAGATGATGTTTTCTCAATTTTGTTTAATAATAATTCAGTTATTATTGCTAGAAATGGATTAACTATACGCTTAAGAAACTTAGAGAATAACTTATATGTGTTAAAATCATTAACACATAGTTCACTATTCAACACTGAGATGTTTAAGATTGAAAAACCTAAAATAAAGCGGCAAAATATTTCTCACGATGACACAAATCTATGGCATCTTAAACTTAGTCGTATTAGCCTTTACCTAATAGATATGTTGATAAAGAACTGGACTTTAAACCAGTAAACACTTGGTACTTTACAAGTATGCGAATCTTGTCTCAAAGGAAAAATGACCAAGAGACTTTTTACTGGAAAATGTATAAGAGTCAGTCAACCACTTGAACTAATACATTCATATGTTTGTGGACCGATGAATGTAAGATCCTGAGGAGATTACAAATATTTCTTCATATTTATTGATGATTATTCAAGATATGGTATGTTTACCTAATGCATCAAAAGTCAGATACCTTTGAAAAGTTCAAAGGGTAACGTGCCGAGATTGATAACCAATTAGGTAAAACGATTAAAATTCTACGATTAGATCGTTGATGGGAATACCTTGATAATGATTTAGATGAATTATTAGGTGAGCATAGGATAATATCCCAACTCACAACGCCTGGAACACCATAGCATAATGGTATTGCAGAGAGGAAAAATTGGACCCTACTAGGCATAATGAGATCTATGTTTAGTTATAATTTATTACCTAGTTCGTTATAGGGATATGCATTACAAAAAAAAATGTATATCCTTAATATAGTTCCATATAAGTCTGTTCCTAATACTCCCTTGGAGTTGTGGAGAGGTCATAAAGCTAGTTTACGATATTTCCGAACATGGGGTGTCCAGTACATATACTGAAGAATAAGACTACAAAATTGGAGCCAAGTTCACATATGTGTCTATTTGAAGGCTATCCTAAGGAGACTATAGGTGGTTTATTCTATAGTCTAGAAGATAGCAATGTGTTTATATCGAAAAAAAAACTACATTTCTTGAGGAGGACTAAATGAGAGAGTTCAAACCTCAAAGTAAAGTGATACTCAATGAGTTACTTAAAGTGTTTGTATCGAAAAAATATATATTTCTTGAGGATGACTATATAAGAGAATTAAAACCTTGAAATAAAGTGATACTCAAGGAGTTACTTACTGGTTCAACCAATGCACCATTGTCAACAATTTTTGACAAAAGCATATGAACTTTGACATATGAGCGTCAGATACATGTGCATCATAATGATCTACCACTTAGACGCAGTGGGAGGGTTTTGCGACTACCTGATCGCTATCTAAGAGTTTGATAGGCTTAAATTATCGCATCCAATAATGGTATAAATGATCCATTGACCTATCATAGTGCAATGAATGATTCTAATAAAGAGGAATAGCTCAAAGCCATGAACCTCGAGATGGAGTCAATGTACTCTAACTCAGTCTGGAAACTTATAGACCAACTTGATGGGGTAAAACTTATAGGTTGCAAGTGTATCTACAAAAGAAAAAGGATTGAAGATGGGAAAGTATATACCTTCAAGGATAGCCTAGTGGCCTAGGGTTATACCGAGAAAGAATGAGTCGACAATGATGAGACTTTCTCGCCAGTAGCCATGCTCAAATCCATCCGCACACTTCTTTCAATTGCCACATATTATGACTATGAGATTTGGAAAATAGACGTCAAGACAACATTCTTGAATGGAAATCTTGATGAGTGTATCTATATGGTATAATAAGAAGGGTTCATAGTCCAAGGTCAATAGTAAAAGGTTTGCAAGCTGCAAAGACCCATTTATGAATTGAAGCAAACATCTCAATCTTGGAATATAATATTTGATACCACGATCAAGTATTATGATTTTGAGCAGAACATCGATGAGTCTTGTGTATATAAGCGTGTCATTGATGGTAAGGTGGTTTTTCTCATTTTATACTTCGATGATATTTTACTCATTGGGAATGATGTAAAAATATTATCGGACGTGAAATCCTGGCTAGCTAACCAATTTCAAATGAAAGATTTGGGAGAGGCAAGTTATGTATTTTCGATATGGAACTCATTTGTCGAAGGAACAGTCTCCTAAGACACCTCGAGTAGTTGAGGAAATGAGACATATCCCATATGCCTCAGTAGTTGGTATTCTCATATATGTTATGTTATGCATGAGGCCAGACATCTGTTTTACAGTGGGAGTAGTCAGTAGGTTTCAATCTAACTCAGGATTAGATCATTGGGTTGATGTGAAACACATTCTCAAATATTTTAAGAGAATGAGAAATTATATGATTGTGTATTCTGGTGAGGATATGATCATTAAAAGATACACAAATCCAGTGGTGGAGCAATCGTATGGAGGATCATAAAGCAATCTTGTATTGATGGCTCCACCATGGAGGCTGAATATGTAACAACTTGCGAAGCAGCTAAGGAAGCAGTCTGGCTCCGAAAATTCTCGAGAGATCTGGAAGTTGTTCGAGATATGAATAAACTACTCACACTTTATTGTGATAATAGTGGTGCAATGGCAAACTTCAAAGAGCCAAGAAGCCACAAAAGAGAAAGCATATAGAGAGGAAATATCATTTGATTATGGAGAAATTGCAGAGGGGTAATATAACTATCACAAAGATAGCATCTGCAGAGAACATGGTTGATCCGTTTACGAAGACCTTGTCAGCTAAAGTTTTTGAAGGTCACCTAAAGGGTCTAGGATTAAGTGACATTTTTTATTTTCTCTAGTACATGTGGGAGATTGTTGAGATATATTCCATAGAGCTTCATGTAATTTGTAAACGAAATCATTTGTTTGAAATAAAATATGCATCAATTATTTTGATTTAAATAACATTTTATAAATTGTCTAGTTTACCCTTGATTACTTATGCCTTCAGGCTTAGTGTATGTGTGGCATACACAAGAGTATTTAAGTCTGAAATTAGTAATATAAAATAGTCATTATGGAGCAAATAAATTAGGTATTTTATTTATGGTTTATCTATAGTTGTGGTCCATTCTATAAATATATGGCGACCTTGATCCGGGATCATTCATGTGGTGACATGAGAATGGAAGCACCTTATATGATGTGATCATATAATGTTAGACCTAAATAGAAATGAATTTCTTATAATATCTGTTAAATAAAGAAATTAATTTCAATCTACTAGATAGTCATATATGGATTGATCTGAATCTTGAAAGTACTACGAACTCCTACGTTGTAGTGTATATCATTTGATTTACAAAGGTGAGGTTGGTCAAAATATCTCGACCAATATCTACGTACTTTGGGGACGTGGTTTGGTGTGTGGCTGTGGACGTTTTACATAGATATAGAGTTTACTCCTTCTTGCGAGAAGTATATAAGTATCTTCCTTAAGGTTGATTCGGTACTTGAACGATTACAGCGCTCAAGTCTTTCTATTGCGAATAGAAATAATAGTTATGAATGAATTATTTATTAGAGAATCAATGGTACTTAAGGTAAAAATAATTAGAGGGGTATAACATACATTTTGACCCGGCTCTAATTATAAGATACTCGTGAAAGATCAATCCGTATATAACCACTATATCGATGGACACCGACGTAATTCGACTTATATTATATATCTACAATGACGAGAGTGCAACTTTAGGTTCTTAGTGAAATAACTTAAAGTCATTAATTCAGAATATTTGATTAAAGAGTTTAATTAATATTATGTGATTATTGGAGCTCGTAACTATAGGTTTATTTGGTCTTCGAGCTAGATCGATATACTATAGCAAATTATAAGTAGTTGGGTAGTTTAATTTTAAACTCATATGCATTATAATTATTAATATGATTAATAATTAAAGTCACACTTGAAACTTATATTAAATAAGTTTAATATAATGTTTTTCCAAAAAAAATTATTATTAGATAATCGTTTAATGCTTTTAAAATTATGTAACTATTAAATTATATTTTATAATTTAAAATTAATTTTTGAAATTGATGAGTTTGGAAAATATTAATTTTAAAATCTCATCATTTTAAAAATTTGAAAGTTATATATATTTTTTTGGTAACATGTTAATGTCTTATTTAAGGCATTAAATAAATTTTTGGAAGTTACAAAAAAGGCCATCATTGCCGATTATTACAAGGGAGGAGAAGTGTTTCTTGTTTTATTTTTTTTATAACCTAAATCCTAAATACAAAAAGGAAAATGGTTTTCCCTTTTACCCCAATCACATTTTCCTAACCCTAGCCACCTTGTTCGTGCTTATTCTCTTCAAGTGTTGAAATAAAGAAAAGAAAAAGAAATTGGGTGTGACAATCTTATCTCTAAAATTTTTAGAGAATTGTTTTGTGAGTGTAGCTCACATTACCTTTTACTTATAACGAGTCGTAGCATGGAAGACCCTTTGGAACTCGAAACAAACACCATCTACATCCCTCTCTAATACAACTCGAGGGTGAGAAGAAAAATCTGCTCACTATCGCTAATTTTAGCACTTGGTTGTACTCTTTTTTTTTGTGTTTTTGTGAGTTTTTTTGGGAATATTTAGGGCTGAACTGAAGGTGTTGTGGGGGCTAATTTTAGTATAAAAATCATACTTGAACTCTTGTACTGTTGGCACAAAATAGTTAATATATTAGTGTGTGTAATGTGCATTCCGGTGTTGTAATTCACTGCTGTGTTGGGGCTATTCGGGGGTTCTTCCATCTTGTCAAAAATATCAAAAATAGCAACAAACAGAGGCAAATAGGCTGGAAAGTTTCAGCCATAAAGAGGGGAGAGCAGAAAAAATTTTCAAAGTCAATCTCGATGCCTTAAGGTTTTCCGCCGCGCGAGGAATCAGTTCCTACAACAAACACAACAGATATACGAGTAATCCAGGTGCAGATCATTAGAAAATAATAATAAGAGTACTCAAATACCTATGCTATACTCGTAATTATGGGATACATTATCATAGATATCTAGCTGTACTTGAAAGATACACTGATGCAAACTGGAAATCTGATATGAAAGACTCAAAGTTCACTAATGACTTTGTGTTCACACTATGATGTGCAATCGTTTCATGGAAATCCTATAAACAAATTGTGATAGCTAGGTCCACAATGGAATCTAAATTCATTGCATTGGATAAATATAGTCGAGAAACATAATAACTATGAAAGTTCCAAAGGATATTCTAGGTTAGACTAAGCATATGTGAGCAATTTACATTCATTGTGATAGTCAGTCTGCAATTGGATGGGAACAAAGCAATATATATAACGATAAGTTTAGAGACATAAGTTGTAGACATAATTGTAGGACAATTATGACCCATAGCATCACTATTTGTACAGAACATGGTGTTCTTGTACAAATTAACTATGTGACAAATGAAATTGCTCTTTTATCATTTGTAATTGGATTACTGGGATATATAAATGATAAAAGTCCATATGATTAGTTCCGGATTAATAAGATATGAGACAGTATTAATCCACTAAGTTTTAATCATTAAAACATCCATAGTCTTAGTATTATCGAGATTGGACATCGATAATGCGGAATAGACTAGTATTGCACTTATACGCGTTGTGGGAGCATAACGACATAGTTCTCATATATTTAAGTATTGGATACTCATGCAAGTGTAATATGAGGTTGTGTTTACCGATGGTACGGTAACAGCTTCGCTCTGGATAGACCCATCGGAATTCCATTGGTAGTATGACTATGTGTCTATGGAAGTCCGAATCAGTGTATGTGTATTTGGTCTTAACCTGAGACTTGCATCGCTAATACTTGCGACAATCAATATACTTTGATTTTGGTCGTCCAGGGCTTTAACAGATTCTGTGTACACCTCTTCTAGGTATATTGAGAATCGTAGTGTATTAGGTGTGATGTCAAGATGGAAGTATCACTCCAGTCATATGGAGATGATGGTCACGTAGGATACGGAACTAGTACTCTTGTATGCTGCAGCTATCAGGATAATATGACTAGGTCATGTTTATCCGATTATAGAGACTAGTTACCAGAGATCCGATATGTGCTTCGTACGGGGTAGACACAATTCTAGCCCCATGCCTAGCACGTGACATCTGATACTGGATCGCAATACGCTATACTACGTATACTACGCCTGATATAGATAGCATATTCCTTAAGAATATTTCTGGAGAATTGGGTAGGCACGGTGCTTTGCTAGAAGCCAACCATGTCTTGTAAATCGGTAAAAACGTAGTACTAGGTACGTACGTGTTCGGATAGTTCGACGACTGGATTTACTGCCAACATATCCAATTATCTCATGGGTCACTTCCCGAAGATTCACCGATGACGTATGACTCGAACATTATTAATTTGGGATTAATTAGAAGAGAGAGAAAATTAATCTAGAATTAATTACGGAGAATTTTATCTAGGATAAAAATTCATAAAAGAGAGAGAACGATTAATTTGGAATTAATCGATATAAAATAATATATTCGATATATTAAACGAAATTGGATTTCGACGCGGAATTAAAATTGGATTTTAATTCAGGCGAATAAGTTAATTTAGAATTAATTTGCTACCGACGTGAATAGTAATTTTGCTAGGCATAATTATTTAATTAAATTTGATTTAATTACGTCGCAACGGAAAATTCGTTAATTCGGAATTAGCGAACCCGAGCCCGGGAGTGTTTGCGCCCACTCGGATTTCGAATCAAGTGGGGCCCACGCGTCACATCATTAGTCATTCAAGTGATGGAGGTCTTGTCACCTTTTTAGTGATTGACACCTTGTCATCTTTGATTGGTGGAAGTGGTTGAAGACTTTAAAGTCTTGTACCAAATTTTGAATTGGTATTGATATTAGATTTTGAAATCTAAAAATGCAATACACTTCATCTAATCTATCTCTCTCTCACGGTTTTACAACCATTTTTTTCTCTCCTCTCCCTCACGGCTTTGAAGCCAATTTTTCTCTCTATTTCTCTCCTTGGCCGATAGATATAAGAAAGAAGAGATTTGTTGCAAATCTTCAAGAGTGCTAGCACACCAAAGGAGTCTTACAAAGGTGATAGGGAAACCATTCATGAGCAGCTTGGAATCTCAAATCAAAGCTTGGAGCTTGAAGACCACACATAGGGGACCTTGGCCGAAACATCAACAATGAGAGGAAAAGCTTGGAGCAGAATTTTTGTTGTCTTCACATCGCAAAAGCCGATCAAAGTGAGTATTTTCGCTACTTTACTTTGTTGTATTCACACGTTTATATGCTTAATTATATCTTGGTTTGACCTAGAAAACCCAACAATGGTATCAGAGCCATTATTAAGCATGAAATTGATTTAGGGTAAAATTTGGGTAAAATTGATTTGAGCATGATTTGATAAAATTGATTGATTGAGTATGCTTGAATGATGATAACTTAGAGTTATGCATGATGCGTGATCAATTTGATGAAAATTGAATTGGATTAAATTTTCCCCAATTTTTGGCTTGGTCGAAAGTTTGAAGTGCCCTAAGTCATGGTGATTTTTTTTTTTTTGATCATTGGATGAGTTGAAAGACATGGGATAAATTGATTTAGGATTTAATTGGATTGAAATCGAAATCGGATTTAAAAATCCCTCTAATTGCCGTGAGCTTCAAACATGAATGGATTGATTTTGCTTCAATTATGTTGGACATGAATTGATAATTGAAAGCATGATTAATTATGTAAATTGGTATTTGGAAATGTTGATTTAATAATTAATTATGGCTAATACACTTTAGTTAATTGAATTGTGAAATTTGGAATTTTGAATTTAATTAGTTGGGCTAAATTTGGAATTGGGCTAATAAAGTTGTATTTGGGCTTAATGGGCTTGGTTGGGCCAAGTTTGGTTTAGGTTAATTGGTTGGATCCAATTGGCCTAAAACCATTTCCATAAAGTCCAAATATAATATAATGGACCTTTAAAATTTTAATTGGGCCTAATGGGCCTAAATTGATTTTTGGAAAAATGCGTGATTCCTTATTGGGCTTTGGTTGCCAAAGTCCATGCCTTACAAATTAATTGAAAGCCCATTGGACTTTAATTAAATTGACATTGGATGTTAATTGGGCTTTGAGACCCGTAATGATTAGATTTAGAATCTAAGTCGCAAAGGCTCATTAATAAAGTGTAATTATTTAATTTGGAATTAAATAAAGAATTAGTATTGAATACAAATTAAATTGGATTTAATATTGTAGTTTGATATAATTCAAGAATTCGTACTTTGAGTACTTATTCTTAAACAAGTCGGACTCGTGCAAATCAAATAGTTGTTTGAACATTGGATGGTCATTAATTTCAGATTAATTAATTGGATTAGATTGATTGATGACATGCTTTGTGTGAATACATGGATGTGATGTATGACTAATGTATATCAGATGGATATTAGATGGGTGAGGGCAATTTTGGAAATTGTTGTAATAAATTTAGAATTTATTAACTTGGACATACGTGTCCAGCCTATTACCTCTTGATTCTTTGTATTTCTCTTCTCACCTATTCCCTCAATGTAATGAGGTTTCTTTAGAAGTGTTATGTAATTGGGTAGAAGTAAGATTTGTGCTAGCGGGAGAGAGGATATGAAGAGATTTGTTCTAGGAACAAGTTTTTTTAAATATCCATCCGCATATCATTATTAATTTATTATTGCGCGCCTTATTATGCTTTTAGAATGTATGTTTAAGGGTGTATGATGAGACCTAATCAAAGATAATTAATCGGTTGCCAATTACGCGAAAAACCCTCAACAAATATTAAGCATTTTCCTTCCATTGAATGATTCATTCTCAAGATCCAAGATTTGCACTGGTTTGTTGGCTAAAGTCAAGACCTTTGTCCATCGCGGATGTGTTTGAATCATGAAGGCTTTGTTCCATATCGCATGTCTTGTCCAAGTTGTGAATTGTTGGCCAAAGTCAAGATCACTTCTTGTCCATCGACATCGATTACGAAGCTTTCCAAGGTCAATGGGTCCCGCTTAACTGGAATCATTAAGTTTTTTGTGCCAAAGCCAAGGCTTATTGATTCAGAGGAAAAAGGTTAGGCAATATATCAAATAATTGGCATATATTAGATATATGTTTCGGATTTGGATGTCCACCTACTGGATCTAGGAATTGGATGAGATCCAATTGATCTTAGAGATCTACCTAGTTAAATATCATACAGTTTGTTGGCCAAAGTCAAGGTTGTGTGTTATTTAACGGGATCCTAGCCCACTAGGAAACTAGGTTTCCCGAGTACTCAACAGAGCGTTAGAGGCTCGCCGAAAAATAATTGGAGGCAAGTATTAAATTTGCAATTTCGTTTAGATACTTGCCAATACGCGCTCATTTCAATTTTTCGTCATTAATTTAAATATATATTAGTCGGACTAATATTTAATCGTTGTTTTAATTAAACAGTTGGACTGTATTCAAACTACTTCAATTTAAAGTTGATTATATAATTGGATTATAGTAATCAATATATTTGAATTTAAATAATCAAATTATAGTTGATTATATAGTTAACTATAGTAATCATTATATTCAATAGTACCGAAATCGTTGATTGGATAGTTGGACTATGAAATCAAGATAACTGAAAGATTAGCGTTTAGAACATAATCCTGGGTGAAAATATCTTTAAGCGGCTTTAATTTTCAGATTGGGAATAAAACCTCAGGATAGTCCTGGGAACTGAGAAGTTACTTTATTTGATAGAAGAACATCTCGGGCCTAAGCCGGAGTTGAGCAAATAGTGGAGCATGAGTTTTGGATGACTCATGTGATGATAACTTTAGTGCTCAATCATTTATGCTAGATGCAATGACACTTTAATTCGTTGTCAAAATTAAGGATTAGATCATTGTATCATGATGATGAAATTAAAGATCTTCATAGATTTATTCTTAAATCTTAGAAGTACAAACTGCAAAAGAAGTTCTCTTGCTCACGTATGTCAGAGGGTACATCTGTCGAGCACTAGGTGTCACAGATGATTGCTGACATCGATCAGCTAGGTTAGATGGGCATTACCTACATGGCCGAGACTACCAAAGATTTGATCTTATAGTCTCTACCCAAAAGCTGGGGCAGGTTCATTATGAACCAAGAGAAAACTCTTGGAGAGTTGATGGCTTTACTCTATGAGACAAAGCCAGAGCTTCTAAAAGGGGCAAAGGTAAAATCATCACTGTCTTCTGGGAAGACAAATGATATATCCCAAGATGTCTGCCTAAACTATGGAAAACGGGGTCACTGAAGCGTGACTGCCGTATGGACAAGGCAGACATGAATGAAGTGAATAGGGGCAAGGCTCCGGCTTCAAATATGTTTGTCATAAACATGTTCACTACTAGTATCAAAATTGGATTTTTGATACTAGATCTGGTACATAAGATGTACTGATGTGCGGAATCTGCTGATTAGCAGGAGACTGACTTCAGTTGAGATTGATCTGCGAATCGGAAATGGGACGACAGTCGCTGTTTTAACCGTAGAAACCTAAGTTTAGGAACTACCCTTCGGGTGTGTACTTAAATTAGGAAACTGTTATAATGTACATAGTTTGACTAGAAACATTATGTCTATATCAGAGTATAACTCGTTGCGGGTATACCTTTATATTCTAGAACACTAAAGTGTTTTATTTTATAAAGATGATATTGAGATAAGCACATTAGATGTGAATAACAGTATTTATATTTTGAATATAAATGAATCTCAAATGTATAACATGACAAACAAATAACTCAAACTGAATTAATCAGATGAGACTTATTTGTGGCATTGTTGTCTGGGACACATTAAACATGACTCGTATATCCACACTTTTGAAGAGTGGGTACTAGGACGGATTTGATTCTAATCAAATGATATCTACGAATCTAGTTTAATAGGCAAATTGCCTAAAACATTTTTACTTGGTAAAAGTATAAGTGCCAGAAATCTGTTAGCCCTCGTTCATAGTGACGTAAGTGGACCCATATCTAGTTAGGCTAGAGGTGGATATAAATACTTCGTAACCTTTACGGATGTGGCATCGCGTTATGGTTATGTGTTTCTTTTGAAACATAAATCGGAAACTTTTGATAAATTCAAAGAGTTTCGACACGAAGTGGATAGACAGATCGGCTAAAGTATTAAACCGTCACGGTTAGACCATGGTGGAAAATACTTAAGCAATAAGTTTTCAATTACTTGAAAGAGTATAGTATTCTTTCAATATGGACTCTTGACGGAACACCTCAATTTGACGGTGTGTCCGAATTGAGAAACCGAACCTTGTTGGACATAGTAAGGTTATATGAGTCGCTCTGATCTACCATTTTCCTTCTGGGGATACGCATTAAACAGTGCAAAACTTATTTTGAATAAGGTTCCATAAAATATTGTTTGACAGATTTCATATTAGATATGAACATGAAAGAAACCGGGTTTTCTCATTCCTAAAGATTTGGGAATGCTGGGCATATGTTTGGATGATACCAAACTAAAACCCAAATCAGATAAGTGCCTAATTTATAGGTTATCCTAGGGAAACCAAAGTATAGTACTTATACAACTCACAAGATAATAATTTAATTGTTGCTCTCCATGCGGTTTTCTTAAAAGGAATACCTATATGCAGTGGTAAGTGGGAGGAAAGTAAAACTCGATGAAAATCGGGGTAATACTGTTCCAGGCACCGAATCCTTAATGGAACATAAATAGTTCATCAAGGATGAAACTATACCAATAATCTTCGAATACACAAGAACCGCGCAAGTTAGAGAGAGTCAGAAAATAACCTGGGAAGTATGGGTTTCTGATCTCACCTCGAAAAGATGTCAATCTTATTGAGGAATATGAACCGACTACGTATGAGGAAGTGATACAAGGTATCGACTCCTTATTATGGCAAAGTGTCGTGATGTCCGAAATGGATTCCATGTATATCAACCAAGTTTAGATACTGGTTGTTGTACCTGAAGGCATTGTGCCTATTGGTACTATATAAGTCTTCAAGGAAGACATACATGGATGGCAACATACAACGTACTAAGCTGGGCTTGTAGCGAAAAGGTATCGTTATCAACATTGTGTCGATTACGACGAAACCTTTTACTAGTTGCCATGGTTAAATCCATTTGGATAATGCTTGCTAATGCTGCATGTTTCATTTATGAAATATGGCAGCTGAACGTCAAAATCGCTTTCCTTAAACGGAAACCTTTTGGAGGATGTTTACAACATCCTGACGATTTTGTCGTACCAAAACAAGCAAACAAGGTTTGCAAGTTAATTCGATCCATTTATGGATTGAAGCAAGCATTGCGTTCTTGGAACTATAGTTTGGATGTAATCATAATGGTATATGATTTAATTCAAAATGAAAATGATTCTTGTGTATATAAGAGGGTTAGTAGGAGCACACTGACAGTGATTGTCCTATATAATGGTGATATATCATTTCTTGGAAATGAATTCCCATAATACAATCCGGTGAAAGCTTGGCTTTCATGAAAAATCTTCGTAGGATACTTGAGAGAGACAACCTTTATTCTAGGAATAAGGATCTACTAGGATAAATCTAAAGATTTTTGGCACTCTCTGAGAACTCTTACATTGAAAGATATACGCGACCAGGTTTCTCATATGCTTTGAGCATATGGAGTCACAATCAGGCCAATCCAAGTGATAATCACTAGATTGATGTTAAGAACATCCTTAAGTATCTTAGATGAACTAAGGATGCTTTCTTATACTATGGAGAAGGAGAACTTGAAGTGCCAAGGTTCACTACTGCAAGTTTCCTAACCGATAATAACGACTGTAAGTCATAATAAGGATACTATATAGTTTGAATAACGGAATCAGTGATCTGGAAATCTCCAAGCAAGAGATATGTTGCCGAATAAACAACAAAAGCGGAATATTGCTGCAGCTGAGGCAGCAATAGAATCAATATGGATGTAAATAATCCTAATCAGATTAGTTTAGTTCTGTTAGAGCTGAGCTAGGCCACAGCATGGCTAAAGAATTAATGGTCTCATCAACGATCCAAGTATATACTTCATCTCTTCATCTGATTCATCGGATCATACATCGTGGTGATGTGATGATCGAATAAATCGCATCAGATGATAATATTGCAAATCCGCTGAAGAAATCAGTTTCTCAGCAAAAGTTTGAACGACCCGTACATAGTTCAAGTGTAAGACACTTGAGTGATTGGCTATAGGCCAAGTGGGAGATTGTTGGACAATTATGACCCATAGCATCACTATTTGTACATAACATGGTGTTGTTGTACAAATTAACTATGTGACAAAGGAAATTGCTCTTTTTACATTTGTAATTGGATTACCGGGATATTTAAATGATAAAAGTCCATATGATTAGTTCCGGATTAATAAGATATGAGACAGTATTAATCCACTAAGGTTTAATCATTAAAAATCCATAGTAGTAGTATTATCGAGATTGGACATCGATAATACGAAATAGACTAGTATTGCACTTATGCGCGTTGTGGGAGCATAACGGCATATTTCTCATATATTTAAGTATTGGATACTCATGCAAGTGTAATAGGAGGTTGTGTTTACCGATGGTACGGAAACAGCTTCGCTTTGGATAGACCCCTCGGAATTCCATTGGTAGTATGACTATGTGCCTATGGAAGTCCAAATCAGGGTATGTGTATTTGGTCTTAACCTGAGACTTGCATCGCTAATACTTGCGACAATCAATGTACTTTGGTTTTGGTCGTCCATGGCTTTAACAGGTTCTGTGTACGCCTCTTTTGGGTATATTGAGAATCGTAGTGTATTGGGTGTGATGTCAAGATAGAAGTATCACTCCAGTCATATGGAGATGATGGTCACGTAGGATACGGAACCGTTACTCTTGTATGCTGCAGCTATCGGGATAATATGTGTATGACCCAAAAATCGGTGACGCTGTTCTAGGCTCGCGGCCTAGTTGGGAGTATGGAATAGCTCGCGGGGAACTAAACCGGAAAAATAACATTGAGTCGCCACCCGGTGTGAACCAGGTCAAAGATTTAAGGCCGCACTCACCCCTCGCAAGGAAAGACCTCAAACATGTTGGGTTCAGAATGGTCCCTTACTTATGCCACTTGTAATGATGTGATTTGTGCAATATCTTAACCGAATCTATGCAACATGCTCAAGAACAATCTATATCTAGTTCATGTTCATAAAGATAAATCCTATGTCTAAGTTTGCATGCTTGGAAAGTAAGTCCTCATAACACATGACAACACACGGCAATCTCATGAACATATTTCAATTATATAATGCGAAAAGCAAACCAACATAAACCTAATGAAAATTCCAAACGCAAAACAAATAACTACTCATGCTTAAAAATACACAACTAAATCATGCTTAAAAAAATAAAACATACTAGACTAAATCATGCTAAAAAAATAAATAACATACTAGACTAAATCATGCTCACATACATGTTTGGATGAAACGAAATATGTGTGTCTCTTAAGTAGTACGTGGCATTGTATCCCGAGTGCAAACCGCACTACCGTCCATTCGGAATTTACGTCAGGGTTTCCATTTGATATACCACAAAAGAGAACACGCATTCCGTTCACCCAGAATTCACATCATGCATCAACAAACGACTCTCATGCGATAATATATTAAAATAAATAAAAACGAAGAATAATAAATAAAGAAGGTGCCCTCAGGTCTAACCTCTTTTGTCGTCTCTTAAAAGCGCGTTACACGGCCGTCGGAAGGGTTGATATTCCGTAACTTTCCTTGTTCACTAATCCAGCATTTTTCGTCGCTGTTTCGCTGTTTGGGCTGTTGTATTCACTCCATTTCGCTGCTGTTTGTGTTGTATTTTCTGGTCACTGTTTTAAGGTAATTTAGGCCACTATTTTTGCGATTTTGGAGGGGTTTAGGGCTGCGGTTTTTGTCACTGTTCTGGGCATTTTTTTTGATGCAGTTTTCAGTGCAGTTTTGGGGGTTTTAGGTGCGACAATCTGGACAGTTTTGGGCAGTGTTATGTGTGGCAATCTGGACAGTTTGGGGTTATGTTGCGGCAAAACTGGGTAGTGCAGTGAGGGTTTTATTGCGGCAGTTTGTGAGGTAGTTTGGGGGTGTTTTCGGTATGCAATGAGGGTTGGTCAGTGGGTGGTTTGTGCGGCTGTGAAAGGCAGTGAGTGGAGTGATGGTTTGCGTTGATTGTGGGTGCAACGTGGGGGAGGCAGCAATGTGTGAGTGGGGGCTGGATGAATAAACGCAGGTGCTTTTATGTACGTGGATTTTGAGAAGGCATGGGCTTATGGACGTGAGCTACAGTGTATGTTTGAGGGCGTTGTGGGAACACAAACTGGGCGACGCATGTTGTCCCAGGCTCGCGGCCTAGTTGGGAGTACGGAGTAGCCACGCGGGACTAAACCGGAGAATAATGGAGTCGCCACCCGGTGTGAACCGAGAAAATGAGATTTAAGGCCACACTCACCCCTCGCAAGGGAAGACCTCAAACCGTTGGGTTCGGAATGGTCCCTTACTTATGTCACTTGTAATGAAAGGATTTGTGTAATAATTTAATCAAGCTTAAGTAACACTTATTCCCAAGAGTATCATGCTTCTAAATCCATATGCACAAAAATAAAACTTACACCTGAATTTACATATATTTCACATCTAAGATTGCATGCTTGAAAATACATCAAAGTAGCAACGAACATACGACTCCATTGGCATATTTTATTCAAGAAAACACAAGCACACACATTAACCACACAAGCACACATGTGAGCACTTTTCCAAGTGGGACGTGGAATTGTATCCCAAGTACAGACCGAACTACCGTCCATTCGGAATCGGCTACGGAATTTATGTCTGGGTTTCCATCCGATATACCACGAGAAATAATACTCAAATGCTATCATGACATGGATATATGAATTGTAATACGCTAAGCCAAGACGAAGGTGAATGATGCAACCAATGGGATAAACATGATATGGCGTGGCGCAAAAAAGATAACTAATATGGATACAAACACACATGTGATGAAAATGACTCAATTCAGTGTACTCGCGTTCGTGTAGCGTTCGTAAATGCGTTCCAACGGTAAACAGAAGGTTCGCATTCGTATAGCGTTTGATAACGCGTTCGAACGGGGCCAGACAGAAAATATGCGTTCGTTCGGCGTTTCAGAACGCGTTCGAACGGGGTTACAGCAGTGACCTCCAAAATGTAGTAAACAATATGACACATACATGAACGGATGAATTGATGACACCTAATAAATAATAACGGGCTAAAAGCGCGGCAAAGCATCGTGGTAAAGGACTTTAATCTCTAAAAATAGAGGACCTTTAATCGCACTTACTAAGCCCATGCGCAATCAACATAATGCATATATATAAGGTAAAGACAATGATATCGGACTTCGTATACCCAATTGAACACATTTTACGTTCAACCGAATATACATTAATCAGCGTGGCAAAGCATTGTGGTAAAGGATTTTAACCCCTCCAAATAGGGGACCTTTCATCGCACTTGCTAAGCCCATGCGCTCGATCGTATCATGCATACAAATAATGTGCGGAATTCGAATGATGAAAAAATAAATAAATCAAAGCAATATAAAACAAAAGAACGTGTCGTCTACTCAAGCGGTGCATGGAGTTGTATCCCGAGTACAGATCATACTACCGTCCATTCGGAATCGGCTATGAAATTTATGTCCTGGTTTCCATCCGATATACCGCGAGAGTTGACACATCTTTCATTTTATTCCAAAGCCACAACATACAATATCTCATAATCCATGCATATTTATCTACTCAAGGGCCACAACATGCGATTCAACATAACAATCATGCAAGCAATACTCAATAAATAATACAAATAAAACAGCAAACGAATGTGGAAAATACCCTCAGGTCTAACCTTTTAAGTTGTCTTTGGACTTGCTTTTCGCGGAGATCGGAAGGGGTAAAAGCTCCTTACTCTTCCGGTTCACTAGCTTAGTGTCTTAAACCGTTGTTCCACTGTTTTCCTGGCTGTTTAGGCTTCATTTTGCTGCTGTTTTGGATGCATTTTCTGCTCACTGTTTCAGGTCTTATTATTGCGTTTTAGGGGACTGTTTCTTGCGTTTTAGGGGACTATTTGTGCAGATTTTTTTTGTGATTTTTTAATGGTTGGATGTGCAGTATTTTACTCACTGGATTGGGGTATTTTAGGGGCTGTTTGAAGGGCTAAAACTTGGCAAAGGGGCTGCTGTTTTGCGCACACTGCATGCATGCACAGGGGGCGTTGTTCTGGTTGCTTGGGGCGTGAATGTTGCTGCTGTTTTGGGTGTTATTTTGGTGATGTGTGGGGAGTTTATGGAGGTGGTTTTCAGTGGTGGTTAGGGGCCGTATTGGTGGTTGTAATGGCTGTTAAAATTCGGCAATGAAGGGGATGGAGGATAGTGGTATTCTCGGCCAAAGAATGAGAGATGAAGAGAAGAGTTTTGTTTGTGCTTCTTGCTTGGCCGTGGGGTTTGATGTCTCAAGGGTTTCTTGCTTGTGTTTTACATGTGAGATGAGGAATGAAGAGATCTTGGGCGTGGGCTAGAGAGAGTGGACTTCCTGGGTGGCTAGGTTAGTGCATGTTTATATAGAAGATGGCTAGGGTTTGTCCTTGTCTCACAAGGAAGGGATTTTGGTTTCTAATTTAGGCTTTTCAAGAATGGTATACACAAGATTGAGGGGGGACAAAATATTTTAAATTAGGATGTTACAAGATTAGATTGGTGTTGATTAGGAAGTCAAATATTTTTAATTTATATTAGGCATATACTTATTTTATGTTTGGTAAATATTTTATTTATTTATTTATTTAATTTAATTAATATTTTATTTAGTTAATGTTTTAATTTATTAATAATTATTTAATTTGGGGTGTGTATTAAAGGCTTTGGGGCGTGTGGGCCTTGGTGTGTGTGAGTGGGCTTGGCTAGGTGTGTGTTGGTTTAGTTAAGTGTTTGGGCTAAGTTTGTGTGGGCTAGGTGGGTGTGTGGGCTAAATTTGTGTGGGCTAGGTGTGTGTGGGCTGGGTTTAGGTGTCTTGGGCCGAGCATAATTTTTAAAACAGAAATCAAACGAGTTACTCGAAGCTAAACTAGTGAACTTAATCTGTAAATGAGTCAATTCTTGACTCTTCCCTTCCGACGTCCATTTCCCACGGTTTCCGCAACTTAAGAGGTAGTTGTCTCTAAATAAGACTCCTCATCGGGTTTCACATGTAAAAATGCAATGCCTACAGTCGCCCCCACTTTGATGGGACTTGTGCAGTGTGTGACAGTGACAATCCTATCAAAGGCTGTGCAATGCATTTTTTTACTTACATGGCTAGCTAGCTGCCTCGAGCTGGGCTAATGCTGAAGTGGACCTCGATCCTGGGACAGGTCCCCAAAAATGCCGACGATGTGGGCCTCGCCCTCAAGATGATATGGGCTTCGCCCCCAAGCGGAAATGATGTGGGGCCTTGCCCCCAAGCTGGCACGGGCCTCGCCCTAAGATTCATTCCTGGATTCATTCCAAAATTCTGACGGTGCGGGCTAGGATTCATTCCAAAAAAAAACTGATGATGTGGGCCTCAGCCTTAGGATTCATTCCTAGATTCCTTCATTCCTAAACTCCGATGGTATGGGCCCCGACCCTAGGATTCATTCCTGGATTCATTCCAAAATTCTGACAATGTGGGCCCCGGCCCGGGATTCATTCCAAAACTCTACTGATGTGGGCCTCGGCCCTGGAATTCATTCCCGGATTCCTTCCAAAATTCTGCTAACGTGGGCCTCGACCCTGGGATCCATTCCCAGATTCATTCCTGGATTCATTCCAAAATTCTGAGAGATTCATTCCTTGGATTCGTTCCAAAATTCTGAGAGATTCGTTCCAAATTCTGAGAGATTCATTCCCCGGATTCATTCCAAATTCTGATAGATTCATTCCCTGGATTCATTCCAAATTCTAAGAGATTCATTCCTTGGATTCATTCCAAATTCTTGAGAGATTCATTCTCTGGATTCGTTCCAAAATTCTGAGAGATTCATTCCCCGGATTCCTTCCAAACTCTGAGAGATTCATTCCCCGGATTCGCTCCAAATTCTGAGAGATTCATTCCCTGGATTCGTTCCAAATTCTGAGAGATTCATTCCCTGGATTCATTCCAAATTCTGAGAGATTCATTCCCTGGATTCGTTCCTGAAACTGTACTGTTGCTGTTTCTGACTAGCTTGCCTTTGCTGTTTTCTCTCTTTCTTTCTTCGAAACCTGTTAATATAAAACAAAACAAACACAAAAAGGATGCAAAATGTGTTACGTGTATGCATATATGTATGAGTTTCCTATCCCGTTGGGTTAGGTCTTTGGTCAATTCCCTTAGTGACAGCTCGGTCTTCTCTTCCTTAGGCAAAGTACTGCTTCAATCTGTCTACACTAATTGGTTATGTGAACTCATTTCTTTTCCAAGTCTAACAGTCTCACTGTCTTCATTTCCCAATTTCTGAATGGCCAACTTATCTTTTCTGCTTGCTTCTTCTGAGGATTCCCTACGTTCTGAGTATCATAGTACCAAGATTGAATGCTTTTGTCACATGCACTCATGTTGCAAGTTGAGAAGTGGAGATTCAGGCAAGTAAGCGAAATGAACTTCTTTATTATTGTTGAGAAAAGGTTCGAACAAGCAAACAAAATCAATGTCTTTATTAAAAATGAAGGATAAACTTGGAGAAACAGCAGTGCTTTCTTCCTCAGCCTATGGTTCTTCATTGTTATTATCCCTTATCCCCATGTGAGAAGCTTGGTGGTTGAGGGTTTGGAGGACAAAGGTTTCAGGCAAGCCAAAGTTGATCATGGTGGTGGGACGGAGTGGTAATTTGGTAGAGGATTCATGTGTGTGCTGGGTTGCTCTCTTTCTGGGTCAGGTATTTTGTGGGTGTCAATCAGGTCTTGGATCTCATGCCTAAGGCGGGGGCAGTTGTCAGTTTCGTGACCCTTTTACTGGTGAAAATAACAGAATAAGTTCAAGTCAAGGTAGTGCGGCACAGGGCTGGGGAGTGGTTTAGGTTCCAAGGGTTTCAGGAGTCCTTGCATCTTCAATTTCTCAAACACCTTTGATAGAGGTCTACCCAAGTTGGATAAACGTCTGTACCTGATGGCAGTGACCTCAGCACTGGAAGACTAGGCTTCAGGATGTCCCCCAAAATTCCTTCTATTCTGGCCATAAAACTTCTTGTTCTCGGCCTCATCTTCTTTAATATCCATAACTGTCTCCCTCAACTGTCGAAAATCAGCAATCATGGAGGTCATCCTCCTCAACTTGCTGTAAATGGAGGGCTTGGTGCCCTTGATAATCATTTTAATCTGATCCTTCTTCGAAGGCCTAGTCTGCATTTTCAACAACTGACCTCTCCATCGGTCCACATACTCCTTAAAACTTTCCTCCGATTTTTGCTTGACATTCTCCAGATCACAGAGTGACAGGTCGATCTCTAGGTCAGTGATATACTGCTTCAGGAAGGCATCAGCCAATTCCCTCCAATCTTCCTTCACTTTCTTCTCCAAACTGTGGTACCATACCACGGGAGCTCCCTCGAGCGACATTCCAAACATCTTCTGCACTTGGCGCTGAGACAGGCCAACTGAACTCATGACTGATACAAACTGTCGGAGATGCACCCTTGGGTCCCTATTCCCGTTAAACTTAGCCATATCAGGCATTTTGAACTGTATCGGCAACTGTTCCTCGAAAGTCAGTGTGTCATAATCCAGAAAATCCTCATTCTTACCCCTCATCTTGCGGGTAACTGACTCAACCTGATCCCGAAGTTTCTGTAACTCTGCCTGAGACCCAGATACTCTGCATGCTGCATACTCTGCCATATCATCATCAAAAGTGGGGATATCATCCCCAAATCTGTTCGGAGGTTCCTCTTGCCTCACATCTCTGGAACTAACCCCGGCACGAGACCCAGCTATACCAGCCACAGCAGTAGTCAAAGCTTGCAACTGTTCAGTGACCTTGGTGAGACCGTTCTCTAACTGATCCATACGGGATACCTCATTACCAGATTCACTCATGACTGTTACTGTTCTTTTAATGAGCCTTGTTCCTTCTCTAACCCAAACGGTATCTATGATGTCTTTTTGAGACATAGAAGGTGTTAACATGACATATGTATGTATGAGGTGCATGAGATGCATGTAACATATATAACATATTGAATCAACTAAAATCTCCCAACAAATCGGCCCATTATCATTTTAGAAGCTTTCGGGCTAATTGTCATAGGAGTGAACTCATCCCAGTTTAAATGGCCCAACGAGTTCATATCTCATGACAAGGAGCCCAACTAAATCCAAATGGTAATGTTCCGAACACAAGCACAAAGTGGCCCATCAACACTTAGAAGCTTTTGGCCCAATTGTCATAAAATATGTTCTTGTCCCAGTTTAAATGGCCCAACAAGCCCATATCCCATGACGAATGGTCAAAATGGATCCAAACGACGATGCTCCCAAACACAAGCATAAAAGAAAGATAATGCAAACATAAAGTAATAATTTCTACGTAATGGCCCATCGACATTTCAGAAGCTTTGGGCCTAATAGTCATAAGGTACGAACTCGCCCCAGTTTTTATGGCCCAGCAAGTTCACATTTCTGACAATAGTCCAACTGCATCCAAATGAGGATGGTCCACAAACACATACTCAAGGAAATAATTGTTACTTTAACCATACAAACCCGGTCTATGGGTGGGTTCGCAGGAGTGTAGACAAAGGCTCTCATCGGCGAAGGATGGCCCACAACTAGGTCTCCCCAATCAAGGGTTCGAGCAACCAAGTGAGCGCACCCCTTTTTATACACTAAGGTACGTGCCAATGAGCTATGGTGTGTGACGGACTGTCAAATGGGTTTCCCGTTGTAGATTCCCCAGAGGGAAGGTGGAGCGAGGCTCACTTAAATACCCAAGCCTCTTAGGCTCTTATCGCTTGGTGTCAGGAATAAACAACGAGTCCTCCAAATTAGTCCATCACAATAGGCTACGAGTAGATGGCTATCTAGGTGCCTTCACAGCTTTTCCTTCTAGAAAGGTAGTGAGTGAAGGAAGACACCAAACCATTACCTAGCCTCAGAATGACTTTGATTAAACCCCTATTTCATCCATTATAGACACAGTCAATTAGAACATAAATCCAAACATTACAAAAGAAAATATTTCGGGGTCGATTCTCTATCCCCAGTGGAGTCGCCAGACTGTGGGAACAAAAACTGGGCGACGCATGTTGTCCAGGCTCGCGGCCTAGTTGGGAGTACGGAGTAGCCACGGGGACTAAACCGGAGAATAATGGAGTCGCTGTTGGTTTTATTCTAGGTCCCAAGATCATCAAACAAGCATGAAGATGTGTGAAATACATATCAAAGAAGTTGCGGAATACTAACATTGATCGGTTGAGACGATTGATGAAGAACAAAACTGAAATTCTGCCCTCCAAATGGCGCCCTGTAGTGCAGTCCACTGCCTGAAAAATCAGATTTTGAGCTGAGATTTGAAGCTCCAAGCTTCGTCTAACGATTCCCGGCTCGTGGGTGGGTTTCCCTAACACCTTCGTATGTCTTCTAGGAGTGTGCTAGCACTTGGATCTTGCCACAAAACCCTCAAATATCCTCCATGGTTCACGCAATTTCTGGACAGTGAGCAGCCCCTTGGGCGCCACTTTGAGATGAAGAAAGGGAGTTGGGAGATAGATGGAGAGAGAGAGATATGTCTAGGGTTTTCAAAATTCATCTAATGAATAAAATGATTACCAAAGTGTAGAGAGAGATTTTTTTTTTTATACTTTAGGTAAAACCATTTCACCTTTTACCCTAAACTTGGTAGGTGTGGGTAAATGGTTTTCCAAAGTAAAAACAAGGTAGTTGGGTGGTAGGTACACCAACCACTCATGGGCCCCACATATTTGAATTCAAAATTCAAATATCTCTACGAATATTTGACGCGGCTCAGTTTCGTTTAATCCAATTAAACGAACTTCCGTCGTTAAATAATTAAATCTAATTTAATTAAATATCGATGCGACGTAATATATTGCGAACGTCGTTTACGAATTAATTCTAAATTAACTCGCTCATTCGTATTAAAGTCCGACTTTAATTTCGTAATTAAAATCTAATTCATATTAATATATCTGATATATTAATTTTAGCCCATTCGAATAAATTAAATAGAAAAATCAAATTTAACTATTAAATTATTTTACCGATTAATTCCAAATTAATCGCGTTCTCTCTCTTTAGACGATATTTTATCCCAGATAAAATATCTCCGTAATTAATCCCAGATTAATTTTCTCTCTCTCATCGAAATAAACCCAGATTAATTAAAGTGCGAGTCATACGTCATCGGTGTATCATTGGGAAGCGACCCATGAGATCTCTGAATATGTTGGCAGTAAATTCGGTCGTCGGACTATCCGAACACGTAAGTACCAAGTACCAAGTACTACGTTTTACCGATTCACAAGACAAGGTTGGCTTCTAGCAAAGCGCCATGCCTACCCAATTCTCCAGAAATATCCTTACAGGAATATATTGATCTGTATCAGGCGTAGTATACATCGTATAGTGCATATCGATCTAGTATCGGATGGTCACGTGCTAGGCCTGGGGCTGGAGTTGTGTATGCCCCGTACGAAGCACATGTCGGATGTCTGGTAACTAGTCTCTATAATCGGATATACATGACCTAGTCATAATATCCCGATGGCCGCGCAGCACTTAAGAGCACTAATACCGTATCCTACGTGACATCATCTCCACTATGACTGAGTGATACTTCCGTCTTGACATCACACCCAATACTCTACGATTCTCAATATACCCAGTATTGGCGTACACAGAACAGGTTAAAGCCCTGGACGACCTCAACCAAAGTATATTGATTGTCATAAGTATTAGCGGTGCAAGTCTCAGGTTAAGACCAAATACACTACCCTGATGTCGGACTCCCATAGACATATAGTCAAACTACCAATGGGATTCCGAGGGGGTCTATCCAGAGCGAAGCTGTTTCCCGTACCATCGGTGAAACACAACCTCCTACCGCACTTGCATAAGTATCCAATACTTAAATATATGAGAACTATGCCCGTTATGCCCTCACAACGTGCACAAGTACAATACTAGTCTTTTACGCATTACCGATGTCCAATCTCGATAATACTCTGACTAGGGATATTTAATGATTAATCCTTTGTGGACTGATACTGTCTCATATCATTCTCAATCCAGGAACTAATCATAGGGACCTCCTATCATTTATATATCTAAGGTGATCTAATCACAAATGATAAGATAGCAATCTCCTTTGTCACATAGTTAATTTGTACAACAACACCATGATCTGTACAAATAGTGACGCTATGGGTCATAATTGTCCAACAATCTCCCACTTGGCCTATAGCCAGTCACTCGAGTGCCTAAACCCGAACTATGTACGGTTCGCTCAAATTGCTGAGAAAAGGTTTCGTCAGCGGATTTACATGATTATCGTCTGACGCGATTTATACGATCATCACATCGCCTCGATGTATGATCCGAACGAATCAGATGAATATCGAAGTATATATCTGGATCGTTGATGAGACCATTAATTCTTTAGCCTGTGCTGACGCCTAGCTCAGCCGCTAACAGAACTATATCTAATCTAATTAGATTTATTATCGACCCAAATGGCTTCTATTGCTGCCTCAGCTGCAGCAATAATCCGTATATTTGTTGTATATGGTAACAGTATCTTGCTTGGAAGATTTCCAGCTCACTGTTCCGGTATTCAAACTTTACAGTACCGTTTGCGACTTATAGTCGTCTTTATCGGTTTGGAAACTTGCTACAGCGATCCCAGTCACTTCAAGTTCTCCTTCTCCATAGACTAAGACAGCATCTTAGTTCTCTGAGATACTAACGGATGTGTTCTTAACTTCAATCCAGTGACTATCACTCGGATTGGTCTGATTGTGTCTCCATACGCTCAAAGCGTATGAGACACCAGGTCACGTACATTTTAAATGTATAATTTCTCAGAGAGTGTTAACAACTTAAATCTATCCCAATAGATCTTTATTCCTAGAATAAAGGTTGTTACTCCTAAGAATTCTACGGAGAATTATCTCGAAAGCCAAGCTTTCGCCGATTGTTTTATGGGAATATCATTTCCAAGAAATAACATATATTATCATTATTTATACATGACATCCATTGTCAGTGCGCTCCCACTAACCTCCTTATATACACAAGAATTATTTTCGTTTTGAATTAAATCATACACCATTATGATTACATCAAAACGTCGCTCAAGAACATCAAGAACATTATGCTTGCTTCAATCCAAACATGGATCGAACAACCCGCAAACCTAGTTTGCTGGTTTAGGTACGACAAAATCGTCAGGATGTTATAAACATCCTCCAAAAGGTTTCCGTTTAAGGAAAGCGATTTTGATCTTCAACTGACACATTCATAAATGAAATAAGCATATCAGCAAGCATCATCCAAATGGATTTACCGTGGCAACAGGTAAAAGGTTGAACCGTAATCAACACAATATTGATAACGATACCTTTTGTTAAAAGCCTAGCTTTGTACGTTGGTATGTTGCCATCCATGTATGTCTTCCTTGAAGACTTATACTGTACCAATAGGCATAATGCCTTGTGGTACATCAACTAGTGTCCAAACATAGTTGGTATACATGGAATCCATTTTGGACTCATGGCACTTTGCCATAATAGGGAGTCGATACCTTGTATCACTTCCTCAAACGTAGTCGGTTGGTCTACCTTAATAAGATTGACATCTTTATGAGGTGAGATCAGAAACCCATACCCCAGGTTTGTTTCTGATTCTCTCCGATCTATGCGGGTTCTTGTGTATTCGAAGATTAATGGTATAGTTTCATCCTTGATGAACTCTGTGTTCCATTAAGGACTTCGTGCCTTGAATAGTTACTCCGACTTACTTCATCGAGGTTATACCATCCTCCCACTTACCACTGCATATCGGTATTCCTCTTAGGAAAACCGCATGGTGAGCAACAATAACATTGTTCTCTCGTGAGATGCATAAGTACTATACTTATGGTTTCCCCTAGGATAACCTATAATTGGCACTTATCCTATTTGGGTTTTAGTTTGGTATCATCCAAACATATGCCTAGCATACCCAAATCATCAGGAATGAGAAACTCGGTTTCTTTCCCGTTCATATCTAATATGATATCTGTCAAACAGATTTATATGGAACCTTATTCTAAATAAGTATTGCACTGTTAATGCATATCCGTTGAAGGAAATGGTAGCTCAGAGCGACTCATGATTAACCTTATCATGTCCAACAAAATTCGGTTTCTCCGTACGGACACACAGTCAAACTAACGTGTCTCGGGAGGAGGTCCTCATTGAAAGAATACTATACTCTTTCACGTATGTTTGAAACTTACTGCTTAAGTATTTTCCATTACGGTCTTACCGCGACGGTTTAATACTTTAGACGATCTGTTTGTTCACTTCGTGTCGAAACTCTAAAAGTTATCGATTTTTGTTCTTCAAAAGAAAACATAACCATAACGTGATGCCACATCCGTTAAGGTCACGAAATATTCATATTCACATCTAGATTGCTAGATATGGGCCCACTTACTTCACTATGAATAGGGCTAACAGATCGGTGGCACTATCACTATTACCAAGTAAATAGTGTTTCAGGTACTTTACCTAATGAACTAGATTCGTAGACTTTATTTGAATAGAATCAAATTAGTCCTAGTACCCACTCCTCGAAAGTGTGGATATACGAGTCTTGTTTAATTGTGTCCCAGACAACAATGCCACAAATAAGTCTCTACTGATCAAATCAGTTTGAGCTATATATTTGTCATTTTATATGTTTGAGATTTTATTTATATTCAAAATATAAATTATGTTACTCACATCTAATGTGTTTATCTTAATATCATTCTTTATATAATGAAACACTTTAGTGTTCTAGAATATAAAGGTCTATCCGCAACGGATTAAACACTGATATAAAGATAATGTTTCTAGTCAAACTAGTTACATTATAACAGTTCCTAATTTAAGTACACACCCAAAAGGGTAGTTCCTAAATTTAGGGTTCTACGGTCGAAACAGCGACTTTCATCATGTTTCCGATTCGCAGATTAATCTCAGTTTGAAGTCAGTATCTTGCTCACAGCAAATTCTGAATATCAATCCATATAATTTATGTACCACACTAAGTATTTTAAAATCCAATTTTAATATTAGTAATGGACATAATATTGACAAACATTCTTAAAGTCAGAGCCTTGCCCTTTCTTTAATTCCTCCATGTCTGCCATATCCAAACGGCAGTCACTTTAGGATATGTCATTTATCTTCCCAGAAGATCATAATGATTTTGCCTTTGCCCTTTCAAATATTTCAGAAGCCTTTGGCCAAGCCTTGGGTTTCTAGAATATTGAAGTATGGTGCGCCTTGCGCCACTTACCTAATTGCAAAGTTTGACTTTATCTCCTCGAGAATAGTCTTTAACCCTCCAAGAGTTATTTATTACAATTTCAATACTTCTTAAATCTAATCATAGATTTATGACAAGTATATCGAATTAAGCACTTAAGTTATCATCACATAAATCTTCAAAAGATTATGCTCTACTATTTGCTTAATTCCTGGCTTAGGCATAATAGGTTTTATCAAATAAAGTAACTTATTATTTATTTCCAGGACCATCCTGAAATTATTCCCAATTAAAATATAGTCGTTTAAATACATTTTCACCTAGGATTATGTTTTAAACACTAATCTTTCATTCATCTTGATTCTAATAGTCCAACTATTTAATCAACGATTCGTGGTACTATGTATTATATTGATTATTATAGTCCAACTATACAATCAAATATAATTTAAATCAATTAACCTCAATTACATTGATTACTATAATCCAATTATAAAATCAACTGTAAATTAATTAATTCAAATATATTGATTACTATAATCCAATTATATAATCAACTATAATACAGTCCAACTGCTTATTAAAACAACAATTTAAATATTAGTCCAACTAACATTTAATTTATATGACGAATAATTTGAATGAGCGCGTATGGCAAGTAATTAAACGAATATTGCAAATTCAATTCTTGCCTCCCACTATTTTTCGGCGAGCCTCTAACCCTCTGTTGAGTACTCGGGAAACCGTGTTTTCCTAGTGGGCTAGGATCCCGTTAAATAACACACAATCTTGACTTTGGCCAACAAATTGTATGATATTTAACTAGGTAGATCTCAAAGATCAATTGGATCTAATCCAATTCCTAGATCTAGTAGGCGGATATCCAAATCCTAAACATATATCTTATATATGCCAATACATCCAATGTATTACCTAACCTTTTTCCTCTGAATCAACTAAGCCTTGGCTTTGGCACAACAAACCTAATGATCCCAGTCAAGCGCGACCCATTGACCATGGAAAGCTTCGTAATCAATGTCGATGGACAAGAAGTGGTCTTGACTTGGCCAACAAACCACAACTTGGACAAGACACCAATATAGAACAAAACTCTCGTGATTCAAACACATCTTCGACGGACAAAGGGCTTGACTTTGGCCAACAACCCAATGCCAGTTTCGGATCTTGAGTAAGAATCACTCAATGGAAGGAAAACGCATGATATTTGATGAGGGTTTTTCGCGTGTAAATTGGCTACCAATTTATTATCTTTATTTAGGTCTCATCATCATACACCCTTAAACATGCATTCTAAACACATAATAAAGCGCATATGAAAATAAATAATAATGATATGCGGATGGATACTTAACACATTGATCCTAGATCAAATCTCTCACTTTCTCTCTCAAACTAGCACTTGTATTACTTCTACCCGTTACACTACACTACTAAAGAAACCTCATTTACATTGAGGGGAATAGGTGAGAAGAGAATACAAAGAGAATAGAGGTGATAAGGCTGGACACGCAGGTCCAATTAAATAAATCAAATTTATTACAACAATTTCCCAAATTGCCCCCACCCGACTAATATCCATCCGATATACATTATTCATTCATCACAACCATGTATTCACACAAGCATGTTATCAATCAATCTAATCAAATTAATTAATCTGATAATTAGTGATCATCCAATGTTCAAACAACGATTTGATTTTGCGCGAGTCAAACTCGTTTTTGCGAATAAGTACTCAAAGTACAAATTCTCGAATTAAATTAAACTACAACATTAAATCCAATTTAATATGTATTTAATACTAATTCACTTATTTAATTCCAAATTAATATTACACTTTATTAATAAACCTTTTACGACTTAAATTCCAAATTTAATCGTTACGGGTCTCAAAGCCCGATTAACGTCCAACGTCAATTTCATTCAAGTCCAATGGGCTTTTAAATAATTTCTTTAAGGCATGGGCTTTGGCAACCAAAGCCCAATCAAGGAGTAACCCCATAAGCCAAGAAATCAATTTCGGCCCATTAGGCCCAATTAAACTTTAAAGGTTTATAAGTCATTTGGGCTTTATGGAAGTGGTTTTGGGCCCAGTTGGATCCAAACCAATTTTGGCCTAAAACTAACTTTGTACAACAAAGCCCAATAAGCCCATTTACAACTTTAACAAGCCCAAATCCAATTCAAGCCCAATTAATTAAATCATAAAGTCCAATTTCATAATCTAATTATTCTAAAGTGTATATACATGATTAATCATCCAAATCAATATTTCTAAAACACAAATTTGTCCAATTAATCATGCTCATTTTCATTATCACATGTCCAACATATTTAATGAAAAAATCAAACCCATTAACCATGCTACATGTCTCGGCCAAGGGAGATAATTTTTCCGATTTGAATTCATCCAATTAATTTCAAAATCGACATCGAATTATTACTTCCCGAATGATTTCATACACATCCAATGTTCAAAAATCAAAAAATACCAAGACATTAAAGGGCATATACCATTCGGCCAAGGTAAGTAATTTGGGGATTTTTGTTCAATTCAAAATTCAATCCAATTAATTTCAAAATTAACATCATCCTACATGATTCCAACTCATCCAATGAATCAAAATAAAAAATCCAAGATTTCCAAAATACTTATTACATTCGGCCAACATATGATTTTTGGGGGGAAATTTGATCAAATCACAATTTCTTGAAATTGATCCAATCAATCTTCAATACAAACATGTATTAAGCATACTTAATCATCCAATTTCATAAAATCATGCTCAAATTCAAAATACCCAATTTTAAGCCCTAAAAGTTTCATGCTTGAACCTAGGCTCTTGATGCCATTGTTGGTTTTATTCTAGGTCCCAAGATCATCAACAAGCATGAAGATGTGTGAAATACATATCAAAGAAGTTGCGGAATACTTACATTGATCGGTTGAGACGATTTGATGAAGAACAAAACTGAAATTCTGCCCTCCAAATGGCGCCACTGCAGTGCAGTCCACTGCCTTGAAAAATCAGATTTTGAGCTGAGATTTGAAGCTCCAAGCTTCTTCTCTAACGATTCCCGGCTCGTGGGTGGGTTTCCCTAACACCTTCGTATGTCTTCTAGGAGTGTGCTAGCACTTGGATCTTGCCACAAAACCCTCAAATATCCTCATGGTTCACGCAATTTCTGGACAGTGAGCAGCCCCTTGGGCGCCACTTTGAGATGGAGAAAGAGAGTTGGAGAGATAGATGGAGAGAGAGAGATATGTCTAGGGTTTTCAAAATTCATCTAATGAATAAAATGAATTACCAAAGTATAGAGAGAGATTTTTTTTTTTTTTTATATACTTTAGGTAAAACCATTTCACCTTTTACCCTAAACTTGGTAGGTGTGGGTAAATGGTTTTCCAAAAGTAAAACAAGGTAGTTGGGTGGTAGGTACACCAACCACTCATGGGCCCCACATATTTGAATTCAAAATTCAAATATCTCTACGAATATTTGACGCGGCTCAGTTTCGTTTAATCCAATTAAACGAACTTCCGTCGTTAAATAATTAAATCTAATTTAATTAAATATCGATGCGACGTAAATATATTACGAACGTCGTTTACGAATTAATTCTAAATTAACTCGCTCGTTCGTATTAAAGTCCGACTTTAATTTCGTAATGAAATCCAATTCATATCAATATATCCGATATATTAATTTTAGCCATTCGAATAAATTAAATAGAAAAATCAAATTTAACTATTAAATTTATTTTACCGATTAATTCCAAATTAATCGCGTTCTCTCTCTTTAGACGATATTTTATCCCAGATAAAATATCTCCGTAATTAATCCCAGATTAATTTTCTCTCTCATCGAAATAATCCCAATTAATTAAAGTGCGAGTCATACGTCATCGGTGTATCATTGGGAAGCGACCCATGAGATCTCCGGATATGTTGGCAGTAATTCGGTCGTCGGACTATCCGAACACGTAAGTACCAAGTACTACGTTTTACCGATTCACAAGACAAGGTTGGCTTCTAGCAAAGCGCCATGCCTACCCAATCTCCAGAAATATCCTTACAGGAATATATTGATCTGTATCAGGCGTAGTATACTTCGTATAGTGCATATCGATCTAGTATCGGATGGTCACGTGCTAGGCCTGGTGCTGGAGTTGTGTATGCCCCGTACGAAGCACATGTCGGATGTCTGGTAACTAGTCTCTATAATCGGATATACATGACCTAGTCATAATATCCCGATGGCCGCGCAGCACTTAAGAGCACTAATACCGTATCCTACGTGACATCATCTCCACTATGACTGGAGTGATACTTCCGTCTTGACATCACACCCAATACTCTACGATTCTCAATATACCCAGTATTGGCGTACACAGAACCGGTTAAAGCCCTGGACGACCTCAACCAAAGTATATTGATTGTCATAAGTATTAGCGGTGCAAGTCTCAGGTTAAGACCAAATACACCTACCCTGATGTCGGACTCCCATAGACACATAGTCAAACTACCAATGGGATTCCGAGGGAGTCTGTCCAGAGCAAAGCTGTTTCCCGTACCATCGGTGAAACACAACCTCCTACCGCACTTGCATAAGTATCCAATACTTACATATATGAGAACTATGCCCGTTATGCCCTCACAACGTGCACAAGTGCAATACTAGTCTTTTACGCATTACCGATGTCCAATCTCGATAATACTCTGACTAGGGATATTTAATGATTAATCCTTTGTGGACTGATACTGTCTCATATCATTCTCAATCCAGGAACTAATCATAGGGACCTCCTATCATTTATATATAAGGTGATCTAATCACAAATGATAAGATAGCAATCTCCTTTGTCACATAGTTAATTTGTACAACAACACCATGATCTGTACAAATAGTGACGCTATGGGTCATAATTGTCCAACAGTCGCAACCCGGTGTAACCGGGAAAATGAGATTTAGGCCGCACTCACCCCTCGCAAGGGAAAACCTCAAACCATTGGGTTCGGAATGGTCCCTTACTTATGTCACTTGTAATGAAAGGATTGTGTAATAATTTAATCAAGCTTAAGTAACACTTATTCCAAGTGTATCATGCTTCTAAATCCATATGCACAAAATAAAACTTACACCTGAATTACATATATTTCACATCTAAGATTGCATGCTTGAAAATACATCAAAGTAGCAACGAACATACGACTCCATTGGCATATTGTATTCAAGAAAACACAAGCACACATATTAACCACACAAGCACACATGTGAGCACTTTTCCAAGTGGTACGTGGAATTTTATCCCAAGTACAGACCGCACTACCATCCATTCGGAATCGGCTACGGAATTTATGTCTGGATTTCCATCCGATATACCACGAGAAATAATACTCAAATGCTATCATGACATGGATATATGAATTGTAATACGCTAAGCCAAGACGAAGGTGAATGATGCAACCAATGGGATAAACATGATATGGCGTGGCGCAAAAACGATAACTAATATGGATACAAACACACATGCGTTCGTGCGGCATTTCGGAACGCGTTCGAACGGGGTTACAGCAGTGACCTCCAAAATGTAGTAAACAATATGACACATACATGAACGGATGAATTGATGACACCTAATAAATAATAACGGGCTAAAAGCGCGGCAAAACATCGTGGTAAATGACTTTAATCTCTAAAAATAGAGGACCTTTAATCGCACTTACTAAGCCATGCGCAATCAACATAATGCATATATATAAGGTAAAGACAATGATATCGGACTTCGTATACCCGATTGAACACATTTTACATTCAACCGAATACACATTAATCAGCGCGGTAAAGCATTGTGGTAAAGGATTTTAACCCCTCCAAATAGGGGACCTTTCATCGCACTTACTAAGCCCATGTGCTCGATTGTATCATGCATAAACAAGAATAAAGACACTAACATCAAACTTAGTATGCCCGATTGAACATATCTTGCATTCAACCGAACACACATCAACCGGCGCGGAAAAGCATCGTGGTAAAGGATTTTAACCCCTCCAAATAGGGGACCTTTCATCGCACTTGCTAAGCCCATGCGCTCGATCGTATCATGCATACAAATAATATGCGGAATTCGAAGGACGAAAAAATAAATAAATCAAAGCAATATAAAACAAAAGAACGTGTCGTCTACTCAAGCGGTACGTGGAGTTGTATCCCAAGTACAGATCATACTACCGTCCATTCGGAATCGGCTATGAAATTTATGTACGGGTTTCCATCCGATATACCGCGAGAGTTGGCACATCTTTCATTTTATTCCAAAGCCACAACATACAATATCTCATAATCCATGCATATTTATCTACTCAAGGGCCACAAATGCGATTCAACATAACAATCATGCAAGCAATACTCAATAAATAATACAAATAAAACAGCAAACGAATGTGGAAAATACCCTCAGGTCTAACCTTTTAAGTTGTCTTTGGACTTGCGTTTCGTAGAGATCGGAAGGGGTAAAAGCTTCTTACTCTTCTGGTTCACTAGCTTAGTGTCTTAACCCGTTGTTCCACTATTTTCCTCGCTGTTTAGGCTTCGTTTTGCTGCTGTTTTGGATGTATTTTCTACTCACTGTTTCAGGTCTTATTATTGCGTTTTAGGGGACTGTTTCTTGCATTTTAGGGGACTATTTGTGCAGCATTTTACTCACTGATTTGGGGTATTTTAGGGGCTGTTTGAAGGGTTAAAACTTGGCAAAGGGGCTGCTGTTTTGCGCACACTGCATGCATGCACAGGGGCCGTTGTTCTGGTTGCTTGGGGCGTGAATGTTGATGCTGTTTTGGGTGTTATTTTGGTGAAGAGTTTTGTTTGTGCTTCTTGCTTGGCCGTGGGGTTTGATGTCTCTAGGGTTCTTGCTTGTGTTTTGCGTATGAGATGAGGAATGAAGAGATCTTGGGCGGGGCTAGAGAGAGTGGACTTCCTGGGTGGCTAGGTTAGTGCATGTTTATATAGAAGATGGCTAGGGTTTGTCCTTGTCTCACAAGGAAGGGATCTTGGTTTCTAATTTAGGCTTTTCAAGAATGGTATACACAAGATTGAGGGGGGACAAAATATTTTAAATTAGGAAGTTACAAGATTAGATTGGTGTTGATTAGGAAGTCAAATATTTTTAATTTATATTAGGCATATACTTATTTTATGTTTGGTAAATATTTTATTTATTTATTTATTTAATTTAATTAATATTTTATTTACTTAATGTTTTAATTTAATTAATAATTATTTAATTTGGGGTGTGTATTAATGGCTTTGGGGCGTGTGGGCCTTGGTGTGTGTGAGTGGGCTTGGCTAGGTGTGTGTTGGTTTAGTTAAGTGTTTGGGCTAAGTTTGTGTGGGCTAGGTGGGTGTGTGGGCTAAATTTGTGTGGGCTACGTGTGTGTGGGCCGGGTTTAGGTGTCTTGGGCCGAGCATAATTTTTAAAACAGAAATCAAACAGTTACTCGAAGCTAAACTAGTGAACTTAATCCGTAAATGAGTCAATTCTTGACTCTTCCCTTCCGACGTCCGTTTCCCGCGGTTTCCGCAACTTAAGAGGTAGTTGTCTCCAAATAAGACTCCTCATCGGGTTTCAAATGTAAAAATGCAATGCCTACAGGCGTGTGGGGCTGTTTGAAGTGAAGGTTATGGACGTGAGCGGCAGTGTATGTTTGAGGGCGTGTGGGGCTGTTTGAAGTGAAGGTTATGGACGTGAGCTGCAGTGTATGTTTGAGGGCGTGTGGGGCTGTTTGAAGTGAAAGTTATGGACGTGAGTTGAAGGCTATTTGTGAGGGGCTTGAGGACGTGTTGTTGAGGCAGGATGGGTGTTTATTTTGGCGTGACTTTGGCTGCTTGTGGGTAGTATTTGTGGCGTGAAGGAGGCAGTAATGTGAACTGGTCATGTTGAAGGGCTGAGCTGGTCACGTGCGCATGGGCTGTTGAAGATGGAGACAATGGATGTGATAGTGAGGTAGCAATGGGGCTGTTGTGGGCGTGAAGAATGGGGTTGAGTGGTTTGATGATAGCTGTGCGATTGTTTGTGGCGTGAAGGTGTTCGCTGGTTAAAGGCTGTTTGTCTTCGTTTGGTGAGGGAGCTGAGGGAGGTCGGTGAGTAAGGCGTGAATTGATGGGCAGTGCGTGAAAGGGGCAGTTATTTGGTCGGTGTTTGTGTCTAGGCTTTAATGTGTTGGTGAAGGGTTCTTTTTATTGGCAAAGGGATGGGGGCTTTCCTTGTTTGAGAATGAGAATGATTTGTGCATTAATGGGAGATATTTTTTTAATTAGTATGTGATAAGGAAAATCTTATAATTAGGGAAGTGATTTGATTTATTTTGATTTATTCTTTTTTAGTTAGGGATATGATTTGGTTTAATTAGGCAATGGATCTATGGAATTTCTTTGATTTATGAAGGGGATTTGGCTTGATTTTAGCATGTGTTTAATGTTTGTTTTGTTATTTAGGAAGGCTAGTGGGCGTGTGGCTAAGGGTGATTTGGGCGTGAGTTGTTTTATCTTGGTGGGCTTAGGTGTTTTGTTTGGTGTATGTGTGGGCTTGGTGTGTGTCTTGCGGGGGTTTAGGCTAAGGATGTGTTTTAAAACGGAGGTCCAACAAGCGAACCTGCAGCTACTCCAGTAAATTAAATCCAACAACGCGTCAATTTTTGACTCTTCCCTTCCGATGTCCGTTTCTCGCAGCTTCCACAATCTAAAGAGGTAGTGTCTCCATACGAGACTCATCATCGGGACTTATATGAAAAAATACAGTGCCTACAGTCGCCTTCCCTTTGATGGGACTTGTGCAGTGTGTAACAGTGACAATCCTATCAAAGTTATGCAATGCATTTTTACTTACCTGGCTCTCCAGCTGCCACGTGACTTGCTTGTTTGCTTCGAACTGAGTTGATATGGTGGCGAGGTGCCTCGACCCCTGGGCTTCATTCCCGAACCACCGAATATGAGCTGTGCTGATGATGTAGTGGGCCATCGACTCTGGGACGCATCCCGGAACTGTAACTGATGTGTGGGCCCATGATCTTGAAATTCATCCTAAAAGTAATGACGTAATGGGTCCTCGACCCTGGGACGCATCCCGGAACCACGATAGTTGATGCAGTGGGCCCTCGACCCTGGGATGCATCCTGGAACTGTAACCGACAACAAGGGCCCTCGACCTTGGGACGTATCCCAATCCACTGACAATGTGGGCCTCGCCCTCAAACTGATGATGTAGTGGGTCCTCGACCCTGGGACGCATCCCGAAACTAAAACTGATGATGCAGTGGGCCCTCGATCGTGGGACGCATCCCAAAACTGCAATTGACAATGGGGGCCCTCTACCATGGGACGTATCCCAATACCGCTGACAATGTGGGCCTCACCCTCGAACTGATGATGTAGTGGGTTTTCGACCCTGGGATGCATCCCGGAACTACAACTGATGATGCAGTGGGCCCTCGACCCTGGGACGTATCCCGGAACTGCAATCGACAACGGGGGCCCTCGACCCTAGGACGCATCCCAATATTGCTGACAATGTGGGCCTCGCCCTCGAACTGATGATGTAGTGGGTCCTCGACCCTAAACTAATACTGATGTGGGCCTCACCCCTAAGCTGATCCTGATGTGGGCCTCACCCCCAAACTGATGTGGGCCTCGCCCCCAAACTGATACTAATGTGGGCCTCGCCCCCAAACTGACACTGATGTGGGCCTCACCCTCAAACTGATGTGGGCCTTGCCCCAAACTGATACTAATGTGGGTCTCGCCCCAAACTGATACTAATGTGGGTCTCGCCCCAAACTGATACTGACGTGGGCCTCGCCCCCAAACTGATACTGATGTGGGCCTCAACCCTATGACTCATCCCCAAAACTGATGTTGATATGGGCCTCGGCCCTGGGACTCATCCTCAAAACTGATGTTGATGTGGGCCTCGACCCTAAAACTGATACTGATGCGGGCCTCGCCCTCAAACTGATACTGATGTGGGCCTCACCCCAAACTGATACTAATTTGGGCCTCGCCCCAAACTGATACTGATGTGGGCCTCGCCCCAAACTGATACTGATATAGGCCTCGCCCTAAACTGATACTGATGTGGGCCTCGCCCTAGGACTCATCCTCAAAACTAATACTAATGTGGGCCTCGACCCTAGGACTCATCCCCAAAACTGATACTAATGTGGGCCTCGGTCCTGGGACTCATCCCCAAAACTGCTGCTGATGTGGGCCTCGCCCCCTGGGATTCATTCTAGGATTCATTCCAAAACTCTGACGATGTGGGCCTCGACCCTGGGATTCATTCCCGGATTCATTCCAAAACTCTGATGATGTGGGCCTCGACCCTGGGATTCATTCCCAGATTCATTCCAAAACTCTGACGATGTGGGCCTCGACCCTGGGATTCATTCCCGGATTTATTCCAAAACTCTAATGATGTGGGCCTCGACCCTGGGATTCATTCCCGAACCGTTACTGTGTGAGGTGGTCCATTCCCGAACTATTACTGTGAGGTGGTCCATTCCCGAGCCGTTACTGTGATGTGGTCCTTGCTCCATTCTCGGAATGCCATTCTCGGCTTGTTCATTCCCGAACCTTGCTCCATTCTCGGAGTGCCATTCCCGAACCGTGCTCCATTCTCGGAGTGTCATTATCGGCTTGTTCATTCCTGAACCTTGCTCTATTCTCGGAGTGCCATTCTCGGCTTGTTCATTCCCGAATCATGCTCCATTCTCGGAGTGCCATTCCCGGCTTTTTCATTCTCAAACTGTGCTCCATTCTCGGAGTGCCCTTCCCGGCTTGTTCATTCTCGAACTGTGCTCCATTCTCGGAGTGCCATTCCCGATTTTCTGATGATGTATGGGCCTCAACCCTGGGACTCATCCCCAAAACTGAAACTGATATGGGCATCAACCCTCGGACTCATCCCTGAAACTAATACTCATATGTTGTTGATTCTGGTTGGCTTACATTTGCCGCTTTATTTTTTAAAAAAAAAAAACTGTGAATACAAAACAGAACAAACACAAAAAAGAATGCAAGTACGTTACGTGTATGCATGCATGCATGAATGAATTTCCTATTCCGTTGGGTTAGGTCTTCCGCCAGTTCTCCAGGTGATTGCTCGATCTTCTCTCTAGTCTCATGGCTCAATTTCTTGTTATACTTCTTATTCACGGGGTGGTAGACTGGTCACCCCCAGACTTGATTTAGCTTTCTGTCTTTCGCTGTTTGCACTAGGTCAAGGTGGACCACGTGATGTGGCATTCCATATCATCATACTATATCACATGCTACGAAATAGTCCCAATAGTTACACATATTATTGTCCTCAAAGAATGCCCAGTATTGAAACCAGAGAACCTTCAAAACATTCATTGCAACTCAAATCCAAGTCTTTAAATAAATGATCTAAGCCAGACTCAAAGTGTGTGTGCGCAAATGTTCCTTTGCATATTCATCCCCAGGTAAGCCAACTCAATGATTTCGTCAAAAACTGGGATCGATGGGTCAAACCAACCTAGATGTCTCACTTATGTCTGCAGTTGCTTTTCTGTGCTCAATGTGGTATGGTTTTCTTTCTCTTTTGTCTCTCTCTTTTTTCTTTCATTTTGAACTTCTTCTTTTTCTTTTTCTTTTCTTTTCTTTTCTTTTTGTTTTCTTTCTTTCTCTTCTTTTTTTTTTTCAACACACCTACCCTTTAAGGTAGCATTTCTCCTCATGGTGGTCCTAATACTCGCCCATGGGTAGCTTCACGCTTATCGGTTATAGGTGGTTCAATACTTTTCTTTAGAGACTTTTCTTTCATTTTCAACCATACCACACATCATAACATAAGCAAATCAAGATAGACATCTAAGCAAACGGTCATTCACCGACCTACAATTTCTTGAACTAGTCACTTTGTTAACTACTCAGGTTTTCACTGCTAAGAACCATAATCAAGTGCTTACGAGTCTAACATAGATCAATCACTCAAAGTATCAGATAAAAGCACATCAAGAGTTTATCGTTTCTAAGATTTCACCCTAAAGCAAACGATTTCATCATCGAACTTATGCATAACTATTAAGGACTAAAAATAAACAATTTTTTTTCTCTTTTCTTTTTTTTTTCTTTTTTTTTCTTTTTTCTTCTTTTTTGGGCCCACCATGGTCTTTCTATCATTGCCGTACAGTTTTTTGTTCCTCGGTTTCCTTTTCCCGATATCCATGTTTGCTAAACTCTTTTTGACAAATCTTTTTTTTTCTTCTCTAACCCAACGGATATCTATGATGGCTTTTAAGACACAGAGGGTTAACATGATGCATGTATGCATGAGATGCACGTGATGTATAGAATATATAAGTTGGCCCATTATCATTTTAAAGCATTCAATCATACTATTGCGCGGTGCAAACTTGTCCCAGTTGAAAAGGCCCAACAGGTTTACACTTTTGCGATAACATGGCTAAATAACTTCAAATTATAAGAGGCCCAAACACAAGATGGCCCATTGGCATTTCAGAAGCTTTTGGCCCAACTGTCATGAAGTATGGACTTGTCCCAGTTTAAATGGCTCAACAAGCCCATACCTCATGAAAAAAGGTCCAACTGAATTCAAATGCCGGTGGTCCCAAACATAAACATAAAGGAAAGGTTTCTATTGGCTCTACAACTAAGGTTCACATGTGGGTTTATAGGGGTATAGACAAAGGCTCCCGTTGATGAAGGATTGCCCACAACTAGGACTCCTCACTCAAGGGTTCGAGCGACCAAGTGAGCGCACCTTTTTTATACCTTAAGGTACGTGCCAACGAGTTATGGTGCATGACTGACTGTCAAATGGATTTCCTATTGTAGTTTCCCCAGAGGGATGGAGGAGCAAACTCTCTTAAATACCCAAGCCTCTTAGGCTCTTATCGCCTTGTTGACAGGAATAAACAACAAGTCCTCCAAATTAGTCTGTCACAACGAACTACGGGTAATGATTGTCTAGGTGCCTTCACAGCTTTTCCTTATAGAAAGGTAGTGAATGAAGGAAGACACCAAACCATCACCTAGCCTTAACATTGCCTTTGATTAAACCTCTATTGTCCCACGGCAGACACGGTTAACTAAAGCACAAATCACAATCATTACAAGACATTATTTCGGGGCCGGTTCTCTATCCTCCAGTGGAGTTGCCAGACTGTAGAACACAGAAATCGGCGACGCTGTTCTAGGCTCGCGGCCTAGTTGGGAGTACGAAATAGCTCGCGGGGAACTAAACAGGAGAAATAACATGGAGTCGCCACTCGGTGTGAACCGGGACAAAGATTTAAGGCCGCACTCACCCCTCGCAAGGAAAGAACTCAAATCTGTTGGGTTCGGAATGGTCCCTTTCTTATGCCACTTGTAATGATGTGATTTGTACAATATCTTAACCGAATCTATGCAACATGCTCAAGAACAACCTATATCTAGTTCATGTTCATAAAGATAAATCTTATGTCTAAGTTTGCATGCTTGGAAAGTAAGTCCTCATAACACATGACAACACACGGCAATCTCATGAACATATTTCAATTATATAATGCGAAAAGCAAACAACAACATAAACCTAATGAAAAATCCAAACGCAAAACAAATAACTACTCATGCATAAAATTAAACAACTAAATCATGCTTAAAAAAATAAATAACATACTAGACTAAATCATGCTAAAAAAATAAATAACATATTAGACTAAATCATGGTCGCATACATGTTTGGATGGAACGAAATATGTGTGTCTCTTAAGTAGTATGTGGCATTGTATCCCGAGTGAAAACCGCACTACCGTCCATTCGGATTCGGCTACGAAATTTACATCCGGGTTTCCATCCGATATACCATAAAAGAGAACACGCATTCCGTTCACCCGGAATTCAATCATCATGCATCAACAAACGACTCTCATGAGATAATATATTAAAATAAATAAAAATGAAGAATAATAAATAAAGACGGTGCCCTCAGGTCTAACCTCTTTTGTCGTCTCTCGAAAGTGTGTTACACGGCCGTCGGAAGGGTTGATATTCCGCAACTTTCCTTGTTCACTGATCCAACATTTTTCCTCGTTTTTTCGATATTTGGGCTGCTGTTTTCACTCCATTTCACTGCTATTTGTGTTGTATTTTCTGGTCACTGTTTTAAGGTAATTTAGGCCACTGTTTTTGCGGTTTTGGAGGGGTTTGGGGCTGCGGTTTTTGTCACTGTTCTGGGCAGTTTTTTTGATGCATTTTTCAGTGCAATTTTGGGGGTTTTAGGTGCGACAATCTGGACAGTTTTAGGCAGTGTTATGTGCGGCAATCTAGACAGTTTTGGGGTTGTGTTGCGGCAAAACTGGGCAGTGCAGTGAGGGTTTTATGTGGCAGTTTGTGAGGTAGTTTGAGGGGTGTTTTCGATATGCAATGAGGGCTGGTCAGTGGGTGGTTTGTGCGGCTGTGAAAGGCAGTGAGTGGAGTGATGGTTTGCGTTGATTGTGGGTGCAACATGAGGGATGCAGCAATGTGTGAGTGTGGGCTGGATGAATAAGGGCAGGTGCTTTTGTGTACGTGGATTTTGAGAAGGCAAGGGCTTAGGGATGTGAGCTGCAGTGTATGTTTGAGGGCGTGTGGGGCTGTTTGAAGTGAAAGTTATGGACGTGAGTTGGAGGCTATTTGTGAGGGGGGCTTGAGGTGTGTTGTTGAGGCAGGATGGGTGTTTATTTTGGCGTGACTTTGGCTGCTTGTGGGTAGTATTTGTGGCGTGAAAGAGGCAGTAATGTGAACTGGTCACGTTGAAGGGCTGAGCTGGTCACGTGTGCATGGGCTATTGAAGATGGAGACAAGGGACGTGATAGTGAGGTAGCAATGGGGCTGTTATGGGCGTGAAGAATGGGGGTTGAGTGGTTTGATGAGAGCTGTGTGATTGTTTGTGGCGTGAAGGTGTTCGCTGGTTAAAGGCTGTTTGTCTTCGTTTGGTGAGGGAGCTGAGGGAGGTCAGTGAGTGAGGCGTGAGTTGAGGGGCAGTGCGCGAAAGGGGCTGTTAATTTGGTCGGTGTTTGTGTCTAGGCTTTAATGTGTTGGTGAAAGGTTCTTTTTATAGGCAAGGGGATGGGGGCTTTCCTTGTTTGAGAAGGAGAAGGATTTGTGCATTAATGGGAGATATTTTTTTAATTAGTATGTGATAAGGAAAATATTTTAATTAGGGAAGTGATTTGATTTATTTTGATTTATTGTTTTTTAGTTAGGGATATGATTTGGTTTAATTCGGCAAGGTTCTTTGATTTATGAAGGGGATTTGGCTTGATTTTAGCATGTGTTTAATGTGTGTTTTGTTATTTAGGAAGGCTAGTGGGCGTGTGGCTTAGGGTGATTTGGGCGTGAGTTGCTTTGTCTTTGTGGGCTTGGGTGTTTGGTTTGGTGTATGTGTGGGCTTGGTGTGTGTCTTACGGGGGTTTGGGCTAAGGATGTGTTTTAAAACGGAGGTCCAACAAGCGAACCCGCCACTACTACTCCAGCAAATTAAATCCAACAATGCGTCAATTTTTGACTCTTCCCTTTCGACGTCCGTTTCTCTCGCGGCTTCCACAATCTAAAGAGGTAGTGTCTCCATACGAGACTCATCATCGGGACTTAAATGCAAAAATACAGTGCCTACAGTTAGCTAGTTTTCCTCACCACGTATATGAGAGTTGGCACTTAATGAGCTATTTTATGACGGTCTAACCCCCAGAAAGCGCCAATTTATTGAGATAATATGCAATGGTGAGTTCATCCGAAAGGACCCTGATGAGGCATTAGTGTACTTAAATGACCTAGCTGAGATATCTCACACATAGACTGGATCTAATGCCATGGATAACACTGATAGGACACACCCCACTCCTTCTAGCAGAGGCATACACCACTTTAGGGAAGAGGATGCTCTTGAGGCACAGGTTGAGCTATTGACTAAGGAGTTAGGAGCCTAAAAAGCCAAAAATAGCAAGACTATACTGCGGTAGCTCAATTAGAACCTTAAGGGGTTTGTTTATGTGTAAAGGGATTGACCATCCGGCCCAAAAGTATATTTTATATGGTGAGATGAGGGAAACATATGAGGAACAATGCAATACCTTAGGAACGTACAAGAAACCTTATACACCGTACTCAGATACCTATAATCCTAGTTGGCGGAACTACCCAAATTTTAGTTGGAAACATGAGTCTCAACAGCCCACTCAAACATCACAGCCTAAAAGCTACAGTGCCCCACAGTATCACACACATGGCATTCCTAGAAATTCTTTAGAGGAAATTGTGCATGCATTTATAGAGGCCCAGAGTAAAACCAATCAAAGGATTAAGACATTGATAGCTCAGTAGTTGAAGACAATAAGGAGATTAAGAGTCAAGTCTCTAGGTTGACTAATGTCTTGAGTGTACAAGACAAGGAAAATTCCCATCTCAGGCTCAACCAAATCCTCAAGGGTAACACATGGCAAAGGCTGATCATGAAGCATCCAACGTAAAATGTGTTAATGTCATAATCACTATGAGTGGTAAGGAGATAGGCTTGCAGGACACCTCCAACATTAATGTGACCCCAAATAGTAGTACAATACTCCTCATGAAGAGCAAGTGCCATATATCCCAATTAGAGTACCTTCCCTCAAGCTCTTAGACCTATTGCGAGAGCTACATACCCTAATGGTGAGATCCTAGAACATCTAAAGTAAGTAAAGATTAACCTTCCTTTGTTACATGTGATCAAACAGGTTCCCACATATGCGAAGGTTTTGAAGGATCTATGCACCATGAAAAGAAAGCATCATGTGAAGAAGACTGCATTCTTAACAGAAAAAACAAGTGCAGTGATTGACTAGAAGGCCCCACCAAAATACAAAGATCTGGGATGCCCCACTATTTCTTACCACATTTGCACATATGAATTTGGTCAAGCTTTATTATATTTAGATGTTATTATTAATCTCATACCATATTCTATTTATCTACAGCTCGGACTTGGAGAGATTAAACCTACATCAAAGGTTTTACAGTTAGTTGACCACTCTATCAGAACACCGCGGGGAGTAATTAATTATGTTTTACTATAAATTGATAAATTCTAATACCCTGTTGATTTTTCTAATTTTAGATACTCAATCTTTGGTTAACACTAAGTCAAAAATTCCACTTATCTTAGGTAGACCTTTTCTTGCTACAGCTAATGCCCTTATCAATTGCAGGAACCGTCTCATGAAGATATCATTTGGGAATATGACACTAGAGGTGAATATTTTGCATGTTGAAAAACAACCATGAGATGATGATGAGTGCAGTACACATACCTAATAGACACAGTCTTACCGGAGACATGATTTACACTACATGAATCTAACCCTCCTGAACTATAACTGATTCAAAGAACAGAGTAAAAAGAGAAAAATGAGAGTTAGTGCTCACCTGAAGATGATCCTTGGAAAGTTAAAAATGAGGTTGAGCCAATTTTACCATATGTTCAGCCTAAAATCTCAACCATCAGTAGACCCTGAGGAAACCATGGAAAAATGCCAAAATCAGACAAAAATTATGTTTCATGCCTTAATCACCAATGTCTGCCAAATAAAAAAGAACATGGGACTACTTGGTCCGCTACATGGCAACCACCATGACCATTTGGGTGGTTGCGCCTGGCTGAAGACGTTAAACTTAGCGCTACGGGGAGGCAACTCTTGCATGTGCATTTTTTATTTTTTTTATTTCATTTGTTTTCTTTACTTTAGTTTTATTTTATTTTTCACGCATGTGTTAACGTAACCTACATAGCCACACAACTAAAGTCTTACCGGAAGGAACCTAATCAACTTCATGCCTGGTAGTTGTTAGTTTGTTTTAATATTTTTCTTTATATTTATCTTACATTGAGAACAATGCAAGTTTTAAGTGTGGGGGTGTATGCATGTAGTGATAATACCTGTTATAAAAAATATATATATTTTTTAGTTTTTAGTCCTTAATAGTATAGCATAAGTCCAATGATGATATTGTTTGCTTTAGGGTGAAATCATAGAAATGATAAGTTCTTTAATGTATTTTTATCTGATGTCTTGAGTAGTTGATCTAGGTTAGACTCGTAAGCACTTAAGTATAGGTTTTTAGCAGTAAGAACCTAAGCAGTTGGTAAAGTGACTAGTTGAAGAAATTTCATGTCGATGAATGATCGTTTGTTTAGATGTCTATCCTGATTTGCTAGTGTTATAATGTATGGTATGGGAAAATAAAAAGAGAAAATCTCGAAAGAAATGAATTAAACCAAACCGATAAGCGTGAAGCTACCCATGGGCGAGTGTTAGGACCACCATGAGGAGAAATGCTACCTTAAAGGGTAAGTATGTTGAAAAAAAAGTTGAAAAAAAAAAAAGAAAACAAGAAAAAATAGACAAGAAAAAAATATATCATATTGAGCATAGAAAGGCAATTACATAGCACATTTGAGATATCTAGGTTGGTTTGACCCATCGGATCCCAATTTTTAAACGAAATTATTGAGTTGGCATACCAAGAAATCAAGCTGTGAATAAACCTTTAAACACACACACTGTGAGTCTGGCTTAGATGATTTATTCAAGGACTTGGATTTGAGTTGCATTGAGTACTTTGAAGGTTCTCTGATTTCATTCCTAGGCATTCGTTAAGGACGATAATATGTGAAACTATTGGGACTATTTTCATTTTGTTATTTTTGCATGATTGCATGTGTTTTAAATGATGTTTGTGGGTGTCGTCGTTGTAAGCCCTCACGAGACTATAACTCGTCCACTAGGGTCACCTAGGGGTTTAAAGGCTTGTTGCATACGCTAAATGAAATCGTGATCCCTACGAAAGTGGCTTAGATAGTTTTTATTTATTTATTTCTTTTTAATTTAGTTTAGTTTTTTTTTTTTTTGCGCTTGAATTGGTAGGGACTAGTAATAAGCTGGTTGGGGATTGTGATAAGTGCATGAAAGTGTACTTTGAACACCGCTAACTCGGCTTGATTATTATGTATTTAATCTTATTTATAGTTTATTTGGTGTCTTGTTATTAGGAAGCAATGGAACATAAAGAATGGAGCAATTACATATGTTTCGTGGCCTAATGGACGCATCGGAAGTACGTGGGAAGAACGGAGACGCAGAAACAACAAACCAGCAAAAAAGCACTAGCGTTGTGGCGCCTACTTCTTGGCGCCGCAGTGCCTCCACAAGAAGCACTCCATATAAAATTCCTGCGAGTTGGGCACCGCGGCGCCCACTTTCTGGCACCACGGTGCCTCGGTAATGTTCCTGAAACTTATTTTGGTCATGTTTTACGTATATATGGACACCGAGACTTCTCTATAAATAGTGAAGCTCGTCCTAAACCCTAAAAATAGAGAGAAACATAGGGAGAACACATAGAAAAGAGCCACAAACACAACTTCGAGAGAGAATAACGAATAGCCTCAAGCCAGACAGGATGTCTCTCCGATCTATCCAGGATGTGTCTCTCTTCTACTTGGAGAACTAATATCCTAGGCAAAGCTAAGGATGGACTCTTGTAATTGATTTCTTATGTTCATGTTTTGATTCTTAAATATTTTTAACGTTTAATAAAATTGATGTTTTGTTATTCTTTATTATCTTTCGATTTATAATCCAGATATTGTGTTTTACCAACTTGAATATAAGATTAGTCATGTTTCTTCTATGTGTGATTGGAGAACATAGTTGTGACTGGTAAAGTTATTTTATGAGTCGATCTTCTGCTGCAGTATTGCATGTGTATATTATCAACGTTAGATAGGTCATAACGATAACTTTGTGCGCTGTTAACATAGAGAAAGTAAATCATCGATTACTTTAGAATTTAATGTGTTTTGAATTGAATATCTTCCGATTGTTGGTTTGGGATGTGAAACCTTCAATTGAGTAATAAAAGGAATCAATAACTGAATATATGAAGTTGATACAAGAGGGATTCATAACCATTTGCTGCTTCTCTCTATTGATATTTCCTTCATACTTTTCATAATCTTTATTTTTCATCACCAAATCAATCTATCTATTTTCATTAAGTTACTGCTAACGTTTTTTTAAAGTGAATAAGTTCCTTGTAACCATCCCTCTGAGGAATCAACACCCCAACTATACTGCGATAACCGCGAGTAATTTTTGGGCGTAATCAACGGTGGTGTGCACTTCCAACTATTAGGAATCACATGTGAGTCATTCAGTATTCGGTCCAACCAATACCCACACGTCTATACGAGTTTCCAAAACTCATGGTTTATCAGGTTAAACCATAGGAACTCCAATTCCAATATACGACATGTGCTAGTCTTCTAGGTTATAGGAATTCGAATGCACTTCCAACTATTAGGAATCACATGTGAGTCATTCAGTATTCGGTCCAACCAATACCCACACATCTATGCGAGTTTCCAAAACTCATGGTTTATCAGGTTAAACCATAGGAACTCCAATTCCAATATACGACATGTGCTAGTCTTCTAGGTTATAGGAATTCGACCATATTCCAAAACCAACGACTATGAATATTTACTTTAATAATAGTTTATAATAGTAATATTTATCCCAATGTCGGATCACCTAGTGTCCAGTATTACTACAAGAGTATTCTAAGGTTGATGAGTGCACAAAAGTGTACTTAGAACACTGCTAATTCGGCTTAATTATCTTGTATTTAATCTTGATTAGAGTTCATTTTGTGCTTTGTTATTAGGAAGTAATGGAACATGAAGATTGGATCAATTACACATGTTTCGGGACCTTACAGACGTATCAGAAGCACACGGGTAGAACGGAAATGAAGAAAGCAAAAACCAGTCCAGCAGCCACGCGTAGCGACGCGCCAATCACCGGCGTCGCGACACAACCCAAAATGCTGCACCCATATAATTTTCCTACGAGTTGGGCGCCGCTGCGCCCAAAGACCAGCGCTGCGGTGCCCCGGAACACCCTAAAACCCTGATTTTGATGTGTTTGACGTGTATTATGATTTCGAGGCCTCCCTATATAATTCCAACTCGTCCAAACCCTAATGGGAAGCGAAAATAGAGAGAAACAAGAGGAGAAACACACAACAAAGAGCCACAAACATAAAATCAAGAGAGGAGAACGAAGAACTTCAAGGAAACCATGACGTCTCTCCAATTTATTCATGCTATCTCTCTTTTCTGCATGGAGAACTAATCTCCTAGGCAAAGCTAAGGATGAACTTCTGTATTTAAACTTCTTATATTCGTGTTGTTGATTCTTGAATGAACCTTTTTAACGTTTAATAAAATTGATGATTGTTGTTCTTTATTATTTTACGATTTCTGAGCCTAGAGACTGTGTTTTGTCAACTCCCATATAGATCCAGTCATGCTTCTTCTATGTGTGATTTGCGAACTTAGTTGTGACTGGTAAAGTTATTTTATGTGTTGGTCTTCTGTTGCAGTATTGCATGAGGGTATATTGTCGACGTTAGATAGCTCGTAACGATGACTTTGTGTGTGCTGTTAACATAGAGAAAATAATCATTAATTACCTTAGAATTTAATATGTGTAGAATTGAATATCTTCCGACTGTTGGTTTGGGATGTGAAACGTTCAGTTGTGTAATAAACAGTAATCAATAACTGAATATAGGAGTTTGATACAAGACGGATTCCCGATTCTTTACCATATCTCTCCACTGATATTCCTAACTCTATAGTTTTTATCTTATTTTACCAATCAATCTATCACATTCTATTAAGTTATTGCTAATGTTTTTGTTTGAGTAAATTAGTTCTTGTAACCATCTCTCTGAGGAATCGACACCATAACTATACTGCGATAACCGCAAGTAACCGCAAGTACTTTTTGAGCGTAATCAAAATTTGACGTCGTTGCCGGGGAGACGGTTTACAAGCAAAAGGAGCAGGTTTGCTTGGTCAAACACAAAGCGGTAACTTCGTTCCTTTTTTTTATTATTATTTTACTTATTTTAATTTATTCTTTTTATCTATTTATTTTAATTTCTAGTTTTTATTTATTTATTATTTATTTATTTATTTATTTATTTTATTTCAGTTTTTAGTTTTATTTAGATTTTAATTTTTAGTTTATTCTTTTTATTTTATCTTTTATTTATTTATTTATTTTATTATTTTTGGTTCCTTGTTTTACTTGAACTTAATAGCATGCCTAGACGTATGGATAGGTTTGGTAGATTTGTTAGGACTGAAGAAGAAAGCTCAGACTTTGAGAACATATTTGAAAATCCTTTTTCCACACCATCCGCGTCTAGCGCACATAATATGAGTGAATACGAGAGACCACCTAGGAGGACTCTTGAAGAGTACCTCCACCCAACTCGCACAGCTACACCTTCATGCATAATATTTCCTCCTAATGCACCACACATAGATTTTAACCCTGGGATGATACAGTATCTCCCAACTTTTCACGGTTTAGAGAGCGAAAATCCTTACGTGCACATTAGGGACTTTGAAGAAGTTGTAGCTACCTTCCATGATCAGTTTGGAACAACAGACACAATTAGACTTAAGTTCTTCCCTTTTGCCCTTAAGGATAGAGCTAAGAGCTGGTTGTATTCTTTAAGACCTAGGTCAATAGGATCATGGGGCGAGATGACACAGGCATTTTTCAACAAATACTTCCCACATCATAAGACGAATGCCTTGAAAAGACAAATCTCCACCTTCTCCCAGAGAGACAGTGAAACCCTTTTATCAAACGTGGGAGAGGTATAAGGAGATGTTAGCTAATTGCCTTCACCATTAATATGAGAGTTGGCGCATAATAAGTTATTTTTATATTGGTCTAACCCCTAGAGAGCGCCAGTTCATGGAGACAATGTGCAATGGTGAGTTTATAAGAAAGGACCTCTGATGAGGCATTTGAGTATCTAGATGAACTAGCTGAGAAATCCCATACTTGGACTAGACCAAATGTTCTAAATAACAGTGATAGGACACCCACTCTTTCTAGCATAAGCCTACATCACTTTAGGGAAGAAGATAGTCTTAAGGTACAGGTTGAGCTATTAACTAGACAGTTAGGAGACTTAAAAGCTAAGGATAGCCAGACTATACATGCAGTAGGCCACTTAGCTCAAGAGTATCATGCATATGGTGATATGAGGGGAACTTATGAAGAACAATGCCACACTTTATGGACATACCAAAAGCCTTACACACCTTACTCATACACTTATAACCCTAGTTGGAGGAACCATCCCAATCTTAGTTGGAGACATGAGTCTCATCGGCCGAGTCAAACATCCCAACCTAGAGGTTATAGTGCTCCCCAGTATCACACACCTGCCATTCCTAGGAATTCTTTAGAAGATACGATGCAAGAATTTATGGAAGCCCATAATAAAACCAATCAAATGATTGAGTCATTTATAGCTAAGGTAGCTAAAGACCATAGGGAGATTAGGAGTCAAATATCTAAATTGACTAATGTCCTGAGTGTGCAAGAACAAGGAAAATTCTCATCTCAGACTCAACCAAATCCACAAGGGCAACACATGGCACAAGCTGATCATGAGGTATCCAGAATAAGAGGTGTTAATGTCATAATCACTAGGAGCGGTAAAGAGGTAGGGACGCAGAATACTTCCAACACTATATTTGACCCTAAGGATAATAGTGCTAACACATCTCAGGAAGAACAAGTGCCACATTTCCCAGTTAGGGTATCATTTCCTCAAGCACATAACAGTTTTCATGTCGAAAAAACAACCACAGGGTGATGAAGAGTGTCATTACGCATACATGCTAGAAAAAGTCATGCCATAATCAGTTTCTTTACAACATGAATCAACCCTCCTGAAGGAAAACTGGTTGTAGGCACTGCATTTTTGCATATAAGTCCATATGATGAGTCTCATTTGGAGACACTATCTTTTAAGTCACGGAGGTCACTGAAAACGGACATCGGAAGGGGGAATTCAGAATAAACAAGGTTCACTGTTTTCGTTCGTGCTGCGTTCGTGTATACGTTCGAACGCCAAACAGATTGCGGGCGTTCATGCCGCGTTTGAGGAAGCGTTCGAACGGTGTCGGTAATTCTGGTTTTGCTGCTAGCCTCACATCAAGCCCAATTTGCCCAAGCCTTGGCCCACACGCCCAAGCCCACTTAAAACACATATTTAACACATGGTGAAATCAAAACAAATCTAAAAATCACATACCAAATTAAAATAAACATTAAAATCAATCAAATATTTTAACTCCCTAATTAAGATATTCACCCACCAATTACACAAGATTCCTTCCTTTCATAAACCAATCAAAATATCTCCCTTATTTACTTGATTCCCTTCCTTACCTAGAAACCCTAGCCTTTGCCTATAAAAAAACCATTCACTACCCCCATCGGAGGCTAGCTCATACACAAGACTTACACGAAAATCACAACACCAAGAGCCCTAGCCACTCACGGCGATAGCAAGAAGAAAAACACAAATAATTCTCTTCATCTCCCCCACTCCACAACCGAAAACAGCAGCCCCTAAACCTCCACACATCACCGAAAATACACCCCCAAACAGCAGCCCCTTTCCACCGAAAACAGTAGCCCCTACACCTTCTAAAACACGCCTGAACAGTAGCCCAAATCACCCCCAAACAGCAGCCAAATCCTCTTAAAACAGTCCATAAAATTCTCAAAACAGTAACATAAAAAACTGCATTTATAATCCTTAAAATAATCACACAAGACTACACTAAAAACCCACAAAAAACACTCGAAACAGTCCGTGGAAACGCCAAAATAGTAACCTGAACAGTGAGTGGAAAATAGAGAGGAAACAGCAGTAAAACGGAGGCCAAACAGCAGCAAAAGATGGAGAACGATGACTCAAAACAGTAAGACAACGATTGAGAGCAGTGAACCAGTGAACCGGAAGAGTTGCGGAGCATCCACCCTTCCGACGATCGTGTACCGTACATCTGAGAGGTGATTTAAAAGGTTAGACCTGAGGGCACTTTTCTCATTAGTTTATATTCGTCTTTTGATTGTTTATTGAATTCTATTCGCATGAGAGTCGTTTTTGGATGTATGTTGTGGCTTGAATGAAATGGAAATGTGTCGCCTCTTGTGGTATATAGGATGGAAACCCAGACATAAATTTCATAGCCGATTCCGAATGGACGGTAGTATGATCTGTACTCGGGATACAACTCCACGTACCACTTGAGTAAACGGCACACTCTTTTGTTTTATGTTGCTTCGGTTTATTTATTTTTCGTTATTTGAATTCTGCATGTTACTTTTGTATGCATGATTCAATCGAGTGCATGGGCTTAGTAAGTCGGATTAAAGGTCCCCTATTTGGAGGGGTTAAAATCCTTTACCACAATGCTTTGCCGCGCCGGTTGATGTGTGTTCGGTTAGATGTAAGATGTGTTCAATCGGGTACATGAAGTCTAAGGTTATTGTCTTTATTTTTATATGCATTGAGATAAGCGCATGGGCTCAGTAAGTGCGATGAAAGGTCCTCTGATTGAAGAGGTTAAAATCCTTCGCCACGATGCTTCGCCGCGCTTCGTATTTCGCTATTTGCTTTTTTATGTATGTATTGCGTCACATTTTATGCATCAGGTCTGTTCCCGTTCGAACGTGTTTTCGAACGTTATACGAACGCGAACCTTATGTTTCCTGTTCGAACACGTTTTACAAACGCTACTCGAACGCGCATGCATTTTGTTTCATCAGTTCTGGATCTGTTCGAACGCTATACGAACGTGAACCTTCTGTTTCCCATTCGAACGCATTTTACAAACGCTACTCGAACGCGCATGCATTTTGTATCATCAGGTCTGGTACCGTTCGAACGCGTTATCAAACGTTACACGAACGCGAACCTTCTGTTTACCGTTCGAACGCGTTTACGAACGCTACACGAACGCGCACACACTGAACTAAGTCTGTCTCATCATATTTCATGCACAACTGCCTTTTGGGTGATCTCCTTGCATTATGTAGCCAATCATATTATTTGTAATCCTGCATTTATCCATTCGATTTTTTCTTGGGATGATATTCAAGCATGATTAGGCTGTTAGCATGTTATTTAGTTAATATATTCATGAGATAGTACTCAAGCATGATTAGGTTGTTCTTAGTTTTCCCTACCATATGATTGAGAAATGTTCGTGAGATTGCCATGTGATGTTGCATGTTGTGATGATTAATTTCATGCATGTGGATTTAGAAGCATGATACTCTGGAAATAAGTGTTACTTAAGCCTGATTAAATTATTACACAAATCCTTTCAATACAAGTGACATAAGTAAGGGACCATTCTGAACCCAACGGTTTGAGGTCTTCCCTTGCGATGGGTGAGTGCGGCCTTAAATCTCATTTTACCGGTTCACACCGGGTGGCGACTCCATTATTCTCCGGTTTAGTCCCCCGTGGCTACTCCGTACTCCCAATCGGGCCGCGAGCCCGAGACAGCATGCGTCGCCCCAGATCCTGTGTCCCACACTGGTCCCAAAGAACCGAAAAAGAAGGAAAAGGAAAATTAGGGCTCAATTAAAAATGATACCTAGGAGATTAAAAGGGAGGTTGAGCCAATTTTTCCTTAGGAGTAGCCAAAAATTTCAACAATCTCCAGATCCTTGAGGATCAATGGATAAACTACCACAGCTAGACAAGAATTCTCTCTCATGCCTTCATCAGTTCGCTAGATGGAAACCACCATGACAACTTAAGTGGTTAGTCTGGCTGAAGATGTTAAACTTAGCGCTAGCGGGGAGGCAACCCTTGCACCCGCATTTATTTTACTTTGTTTATTTTATTTACGTTAGTTTTATTTTATTGTGTGCTAATTGCATGTTTATTTTTTTATTTGCATGAGTATTTATGCAGGTCTCCGCACCACCTACACAACTACACAACTGAAGTCACACCGGCAGGAACCTGATCAACTCCGCGCCCGGTAGTATTGTTCCTTAATCATTTTTATTCATCTTTATCTTACATTGAGGACAATTGAAGTTTTAAGTGTGGGGGTGTGTATGCATGCGCATGAAAAATGTATGAAAACCTATCATATATTTATTAAAAAATTATTTTATTTGTTGTTTTATTTTTTTTAGTCTTTGATAGTTAAGCATAAGTCCAATGATGATATTGTTTATTTTAGGGTGAAATTTTAGAAACGATAAGTTCCTGATGTACTTTTATCTGATATTTTGAGTAGTTGATCTATGTTAGATTCGTAAGCACTTAATTATAGGTTCTTAGCAGTGAAAACCTGAGTAGTTGGCAAGGTGACTAGTTGAAGAAATTGCATGTCGATGAATGACTGTTTGCTTAGATGTCTATCCTGATTTGCTAGTGTTATGATGTGTGGTATGGTTAAAAATAAAAGAAAAAATCTCCAAAGTAAGAAATTAAACCACCTATAACCGATAAGCGTGAAGCTACCCATGGACGAGTATTAGGACCACCATGAGGAGTTAAAGGGTAGGTGTGTTGAAAAAAAAAAAGAAGAAAAAGTTCAAAAAGAAAAAAATAAAAAAAAAGACAAGAAATAAAAAAAAAGAAAAAAAGAAAAATCATACCATACTGAGCATAGAAAGGCAACTACATAGCATAATTGAGATATTTAGGTTGGTTTGACCCATCGATCCCAATTTTTAAACGAAATCATTAATTTGGCTTACCTAGGAATCAAGCTATGAATAAACCTTCACATACACACACTGTGAGTCTAGCTTAGATGATTTATTCAAGGACTTGGATTTGAGTTGCATTGAGGACTTTGAAAGTTCTCTGGTTTCAATACTAGGCATTCTTTGAGGACAATCATATGTGTAACTATTGGGATAGGTTTATTTTTTTATTTTCAGTTTGCATGATTGTATGTGTTTTGCATGACATTTGTGGGTGTCGTCGTTGTAAGCCCTCACGAGACTATAACTCGTCCACTAGGGACACCTATGGGTTTAAAGGCTTGTTGCATATGTTAAATGCAATCGTGATCCCTACGAAAGTGGGTTAGATAGTTTTTATTTATTTATTTATTTAGTTCTTATTTTATTTTACGCTTGAATTGCTAGGGACTAACAATAAGCTGGTTAGGGGTTGTGATGAGTGCACAAAAGTGTACTTAGAACACTGCTAATTCGGCTTAATTATCTTGTATTTAATCTTGATTAGAGTTCATTTTATGCTTTTTTATTAGGAAGCAATGGAACGTGAAGATTGGATCAATTACACATGTTTCGGAACCTTACGGACGTATCGAAAGCACGCGGGAAGAGCGGAAATGAAGAAAGCAAAAACCAGTCTAGCAGCCACGTGTCACAACGCGCCAATCACCGGCGTCGCGACACGCCTCAGAATGCTGCGCCCATACAATTTTCCTGTGAGTTGGGCACCGCGGCGCCCCAAAACACCCTAAAACCCTGATTTTGATGTGTTTGACGTGTATTATGATTCTGAGGCCTCCCTATATAAAGCCAACTCGTCCAAACCCTAAAGGGAAGCAAAAATAGAGAGAAACAAGAGGAGAAACACACAATAAAGAGCCACAAACATAAAATCAAGAGAGGAGAACGAAGAACTTCAAGGAAACCATGACGTCTCTCCAATCTATTCAGGCTATCTATCTTTTCTGCATGGAGAACTAATGTCCTAGGCAAAGCTAAGGATGAACTTCTGTATTTAAACTTCTTATATTCGTGTTTTTGATTCTTGAATGAACCTTTTTAACGTTTAATAAAATTGATGATTGTTATTCTTTATTATTTTACGATTTCTGAGCCTAGAGACTGTGTTTTGTCAACTCCCATATAGATCCAGTCATGCTTCTTCTATGTGTGATTTGCGAACTTAGTTGTGACTGGTAAAGTTGTTTTATGTGTTGGTCTTAAACTGCAGTATTGCCTGAGGGTATATTGTCGACGTTAGATAGCTCGTAACGATGACTTTGTGTGTGCTGTTAACATAGAGAAAATAATCATTAATTACCTTAGAATTGAATATCTTCCGACTATTGGTTTGGGATGTGAAACTTTCAGTTGTGTAATACTCAGGAATCAATAACTGAATATAGGAGTTTGATACAAGAGGGATTCCTAATGCTTTGCCATATCTCTCCACTGATATTCCTAAGAATTTATCTATAGTTTTTATCTTATTTTACCAATCAATCTATCTCTTTCTATTAAGTTACTGCTAATATTTTTGTTTGAGTAAATTAGTTCATGTAACCATCTATCTGAGGAATCGACACCCCAACTATACTGCGATAACCGCAAGTAACCACATGTACTTTTTGGGCATAATCAAAGGTCAATATCATTCTTAGCATATCTATACATCAATTTAATACGCATAATGACAATATCATTAATAAGATATGAAATGAAAATATAGTTATTTTATTAACAAATAATAAAATATACAATTCGGATTGGCACTCCAAGCACCAACTCGAACAAGTGTTACATTTGTTCAACCGTTCGAACGATTCTTTCTAGAGAGTTCACGTTCGTGTAGTGTTTCATAACATGTTCAAATGAACCTTTCTAGAGAGCTTACGTTCATGTGATGTTTGTCACCTCGTTCGAACAAAAATGTGGAACACTGTGTGTTTCTTATACATTCGTTGGGCATTTGAACGCTTAAATTTCATTCGCATAATGCATTTTTTAAAGAAAAAGATTAACAATACATGTATAAATTAGAGTCAACAACACATATAAATTAATAAGTTCTTAAAATTGTTGGGTGGGATGTGTTATTTATCACTTTTAACATGCATTATTCAATCAAAATCATTAAATAGAAACTATGCAAATCATGAATCGAATACAAACACAAAGAGTTAGAAAAAAATATGGAAAAGTATTATGTAGATGATGAAGAACTTAAATCAAGCTGAGAAAACCTCTGTTTTTAAGAACTTATTAGCCCCGCCTCGGTGCACTACGAATCACTTGTGGCTAACGTTCTCCGAGGATACTTGGTTGCTTCTTATAAAAATGACACTCTTTTCTCTAAGAACTTGAATTATGAAAAATGGTGGAAACTCTCTCACTTGGAAAACTTTAGACTCTCTAATATGAATGAACTTATAAATTCAATAATGAATGAATTTAAGAATGAATGTCAAACGAAGAATTCAATTTATTTATTTATAGACATAGAAGGTTATATTTATAAAGGTACTGCTATGTCAAAATATGTATTCCTTTAGGAGTCATGATCCTCCAAAGAAACCTTTCAATCCTAAGGGTTATGATTTTTCTCATTAAAGATTATATCATTTCATTCACTCAATATATATACACACACACCCTTATATTTAAAAAATTCCTTACAATACTTAATAAAGAACACTATCGCTGAAAAATCCGCAAATTACACTCCACACTAGGGATGGCAATTTTACCTGCAAACCCGCAAAAACCCGCCCGCAATGGGTAGGATTTGGTAAATATAGTAGTGGGTGCGGTGCGGGTTTGGTAATTTAAAGCAGAACCCGCTGCGGGTGCGGTGCAGGTTTGGTATTTAAGAAAAAAATGCGGATATCCACATACCCACAATATTATTTTTTATTAATTAATATTTTTAGGATAATATAAAAAATATTCATATAAAAACAACTAACAAAACCTAAACCTAAAACAATAATCCACAGTTCCACACTCCCACTCAGCCGCAGCCCGTAACTTGCCCAACTGAAGATTTTTTGCATGACTATTATTGTTTTTTTTAATCACACTTGTTAATAAAATTATAATACAAAAATTTGGATTAAGTTCACATGATCAGAAACGGGAGAGGAGCAAAATAAGCTAGTGTTTGCTGCAACTTCAATAGCTTTCCTGCTTCTTCATTATACTTACACCACTTGAGCCTTGTAAACATCACTTTCATTACACTTAGCATAAAAAATATGACCAAAGGTTGGTAATTACTTTTTAACTTATTTTCGATTGAGTTGGCTAACTTAGATCATTATAATTATGAAGGGAATAACTCGTTTTAATTATGTTTATATGAAAAAATAAACATATGGTACTGAGTCTTTCATACATTATGTTATCTATGTACTGTATATACATATATTGCATGTTGTATATGTCAAATGAAAAACAAATGTGAAAACTGCTAGCAATTAAAAATAAATTATTTAATTAAGAAAATTATATTATTAATAACACAAAGTAATTCAATATTTTAAAAACCCGCAAAAAATCTGTTGGGTACCAATACAGGTTTGGTAATTTATTTTTATATGCGGTGTGGGTAATGAAAATTAAAACCTGCAACGGGTATGGTGCGGGTTTGGTAATTTATTTACATGTGCGGGTGCGGGTTTGATAATGGAAAACCCGCATCATACCCTACCCACTGCCATCCCCACTTCACACCGTTCCACATGATTCAGCAGTAGATTCATATTACTGTGAAGATAACTTGTTACACCTTCATAAATCATAAAAGAATATCGATAAAACTGAGGCTACAAGGAGGATATTCTTCTGTAATTGAAAGATTTTTCCAGGAATTCTTAGTGAAGATTTTCGACGTTTACAAGAATTTTATTTCATTTTCAAATAAAAAATAAAATGATAATTATTTGAGTTTTAAAAAAAATGTGATAGCCGAAGCTACAGATAAGAAAACAAAAATCTTATAAATTTTTACACCTTCACAAATCAAAAAAGAATATCGATAAAACTAAAGACTACAAGGAGGATATTCTTCTATAATTGAAAGATTTATCCAGGAATCTTAAAGAGGAATTTCTATGTTTACAAAGAATTATATTTCATTTTCAAATAAAAAATAAAATTATAATTATTTTGAGTACAAAAAAATGTAATAGCCCAATCTACAAATGAGAAAACAAAATCATAGCCGCCTAATATGGGAATTGAAAAAAGAAAATAAAATAAAATGTCATGCTAATTAATTGATAACATGTTTGACTTTTGAAGAAACAGTGAGTGACGTAATTTAAATTCATTCGTGGCGTGTAATCACAAACGCAAAAAGTCCAACACGGCGCCATGTGTAGCTGACGTGGAGTGGGTCCCAACTTATCCCTTCCATGCTGCGGCAGTGATAGGTGGTAAGGGTGGCAATGGGCCAGGCCGGGCTTGAACCAAAAAAAAGACCGGGCCCGGGAAAAGCCCGGCCCGGGTGTCTTCCGGGCCGGCCCGGGTGTCTTCCGGGCCGGCCCGGCCTGGCCCGACTCGGGCCGGGCTTGGGCCCGCGTTTTTTTTTTGCCCGAATTTAAAAATAATAATTTAAAATTTTAAAATATAAAATATATTTACACTATATACAAAGATAA
>SKCR01016322.1:0-52213 GCA_019454045.1 Zanthoxylum bungeanum | reverse complement strand
AATTTCAGTCATAACTATTTACTTATTAGTAGTTCGATAAAATGGACGGAAAGTCTAAACCCTAAGCTACGAAATTGTACTATCGTATTTGTCATCACTAATATCAACAATAACCATAGGCAGAGAAGACTCTTTAAGGAGGCATGCATATCCTTCGTGATCCTTCTTCCTAAAATTAATGATATGTTTAACATGGTTATTTTAAGGAGGCATGCATATGATATGTTTAACATTTGACTTCTGCCGACAAAATCTCTAATATCTAGTTAGAAACAAATTGTACGGCGTGGTATCTTTTAGAGGGTCCTTAATTATACCTTCTCATATGATCCCAATGACTCTAGCCTCATATCCAGTCATATTAATAATGACCAAATCCTTTTTGATGCTCGATTTTATCCTATAATATGGATATGAAGCCTTCAGAATGGTGTCTAATTGTTCCACATGCTTCTTCGGTGTATGTTCAGGGTTCCTCTTATACTTATAGAATGACTTCAGACGTGGCCATGGACCTCGGTCCCATAGCACTATGGGTGTTCTCATTAAACGAGCCATCACTGTATGGATTAATAAAAACCTAAGGTCAATGGTACTGGCAAGCATTCTCAATTTACTGTGACTATTCACATGCGTTTAGTCAATCAACATTCTCTACTGTTTACGATTCTATGATGAAATGAAAAGTATACAAGTATAATTTCTACATATTCAATGTCAATCATCAACCACTTAAAATATTCAAGGTAATTTATTTATTATTTATTATTTTTATTATTTATACATATTTGTTGATGGTTGTGCAGATCCATGATGCTCATGTGACCTTGTCTTCTATTTACGAGTAACGACAAACCCGCTCTGATTCCAACTGTAATGTCCCGACCTATAACAACCTTGCCCAAATGAGTATAGAGTCGGACTGTTACTAACACTTCTACACTAGCCTTAAATTTATCAAACGCTTAAGTAAATACCCCAATATTAATAAATTATCATTTGATTATAAAAGATAAATAAATGTGCCCAAACCCAATTCGTAAATTAATTGTACGAATTAAACTAAGGAAACACACTAGAACTTTCGAGACTTATCCATCCCAAATTTTATTATCCTAATAGCCTAAACTGCAAATAAAAAGACATGTTCCTTGTCACATGAGTCTTAGTCATGGATCTGTCGCACAACCACCAACAGCTAGATCGGCATAATCATCCGATAAGTGATCACATGCACCTTAGGACACAATGAGCCAAAGCCCAACAAGTAATTTTCTTGCATGAATGCAAGAATGACCATTTTAAATTGCAACTCTTGAAACCTTTGATTATTTTAACATAAACTTTTTACCATCTAATAAACCATTTCCAGTTAATGGACCTTTAGTCTTGGTGATCGCTATAGGGCAATCGGTCAGGATTTTGGTGTTCTATCTCAGAACACATTTAACCATTACCATTGATAATCCTTTACCATCAATCTTTACCAAACCATTACCATGTAAAATCTCATGTAGCAATTATACCAAGGTCGTTTCAAAAATCTTTTTCAAACCGTTTCCACAAAAGTCATAATCTTGACACTACACATACCACTACTTAAATAATTTATCTACTATACATGTTGGATGCGATGTAATGGGATTGAATAGTAAACGCAATAGCAGGAGACAACCATCACATTAATCACTCAATTCAACATCGTTCAACACTCATACAATTAGTCATAAACATAATAAACCTAATCGACTCCAACGTCGTTCAACAACCACATCAAACATACCACTCAATTCAAATACATTAGTCATACGGTATAGTTGGAAAATTATTTACCTCTATAAGAATTTCAAACAATGTACCTAATTCATTACCCTACATTTGATATATGTAACGTAACGTGTTGTTAAAAAACACTATACAATTTATTATCCCTATTATTTTTTCTATTTAACTACTTAATTGTTATTTAATTTTTATTTTTCGTTATCATTATACACATTCGCATATATATATATATATTATAAAGCACAATGGTGTGGGAGGAAAGAGAAGACAACTAATGATAGGATTAAGAGAGATAATGTATCCAAAGGCTATCTTTATGTGGCTTAATTGGCGTCTCAGATCATTTCATTATAATTTAATGGCTGATAAAGAATCATTCCATTATAGAATCTCTATAAAAATGAAAAATGAAAACTACCAAATAAATTAAAGAATAAAATCATTTCATTCTAAATAAATTAAATAACAGAATCTCAGTCTCTCTGTAAATTCTGTAACACCGTGCCGTATACACAGGCACACACCAAATAAATTAAAGAATAAAATCATTTAATTAAAAAAAATCATTTCATTATAAACAAATTAAATAACAGAATCTCAATCTCTCTATAAATTCTGTAACACCGTGCCGTAGGCACGGACACACACTAGTGTATATATATGTTCGCATAAGTGTTTTTACATAAATATATATTTATATTATTATTTATCACTATACATATGCTAAAGAGTACGTATTTTTACATATATCCAAATATATAATTTACCACTATTATCACCTAATATTTTAATTATCTTTATTTTTATTTATTAGCACTAATTATTATTATTGCATAAACATGCTTATTTATATATGTATATATGTGTGTGTTATTTATTATTATTAGTATTATTTATTATTATCACAAAAACAACTACTGATCGCATTGAACCATGATCAATGCGATGGATTTCAAGGATCAAACCGTGGAGATACCCAAAGATCAAACTCATGACTATGATTATTATCCACGAAATTGAATACTAAAAAAAGCTTTAATAAGTAACCACTCTTTTATAAAGCCAAAGCCATGCGTATATTGTATGGTGGTTAGACAACAATTTAATCATTGAAACTATATTGGTAGTAGTATAGCAGCAAGTAAAAAAAAAAAAAAAAGGAATTTAAAAGGGAAAAAAAGATAGTCGCACTATAGCATCAAGACATCACATTGTTTCAATATAAATTGAAAATGATTAAGATTTGAAAAATTCCACTGTTAAGATTTAAAGTCAATGTAGTTTGGTATTAAAAGAGATGTAGAGGGCTGTTGGCATGGGTTTGGAGTTGCAATTTTGAGATTTCGGCTGTTGATGCTTCTGTTGTTGTCCGTATGTATTGTAAATCGATTTTATATCATGCATAATTCAAGCAAACTAATGCAATCCTAAAATCAATACATATTTAATGATTTAGAAAAACCTGTAAATATTCCGTAGATGTGGAAGAAAATAATACCAAGTCGAGAAATTTCTATGTCCTTAAGACCTTATTAGCCTCCGCCTCGGTGCTCTACGGATGCTATGTGGCTAACGTTCTCACATGATTCCATGGATGCTTCTTGTTGAAGGGGCACTCCTTTTACAAGATCTTGAACAAAGACAATGGTGGAAACTCTCTTTTATTCCAAAGACTCTCTAAGACAAAATGTATAAGACTTGTAATAATCTGGATCTAAAATGAACTCTAAACCTTTCAATATATAGACATGGAAGGGTGCCCTTGAGGGCACCCTTTGGTGTGGGATGTAACCCTCTCAAGGGTTATACCACTCTCCTTATGTCATTTGAGGCCTAGAGTCTCATCTTTCCAAATTATAGGGCATGTCCCTATATGTTTGTGTCTTTCCCATAAGGCACAACCCAAGGGACATGACCCTCCTACACACAAACTATATATTTAGAAAATTTACAACAATCCCCCACAATTCTCTAAATATGAATACAGACACTTAAGAGAGTTTCCGTGAAATAAAATTGCATCGAAATAGGTAGCTTTCGCCTTGAACCTTTCCTAGTGAATGACAATCAGATTTACTTGGCAAACCAGTGAGGCAGTGACCCATAGTCTTGAACTGTTCCGCTGTTGGTGTAAACCAAGACAATTGCCAACACACAGCTTTACTTCGACCATTTCTCTTTCTACGGTTGTGTTCATTTCTTCCATGAACATTGGTCCTGGATTCATCAAGCACTTTAGGGAATTCAACCTATAAAAATCCCATGGAAACGGCCTCACTTCTTACTTGAAATAGGTGATCTACTATAAAGAGGTAATCTGCCTTTACCCCCATTAGGACTCTTCTCATAATATAGTGATCATTAAAAACCTTAGCTTATCCTAGCCTTGACAGACAGCACTCTGCGTCATTATCGGAATGGGAAAGAGTATAAAACTCTACAATGCTTGTTTTGAATTGCACAAAATTTCAGTTGTCCCTTTTGAACCTAGATCTTGGGATCTCAAATAGCTAGGTTGGGTTTCCACATTGACAATTCTTAATTTATAGGCTTCAAGCCCATTCCCGTCGATGACTTCTCAACTTGCTCTCTAGGTAAACCTTTAGTAAATGGATCCGCTAGGTTTTCCTTTGATTTCACATAATCGATCGATATTATGCCACTTGAGAGCAGTTGTCGTATGGTATTATGTCTGTGACTTATGTTTCGAGACTTACCATTATACATTGTACTTTGGGCTCTCATAATAGTCGATTGACTATCACAATGTACGCTTATCGCTGGCATCGATTTGGGTCAATTAGGAATATCCTCCAGGAAATTTCGAAGCCATTCCGCTTCTTCCGCTATTTTATCTAATGCTATGAACTCAGATTCCATAGTCGATCGGGCAATATATGTTTTCCTCGAGGATTTCCATGACACGACTGCACCACCAAGTGTGAAAATAAATCCACTCGTAGATCTGGAATCCACTGCATCAGATATCCAGTTAGCATCGCTGTATCCCTCTAGAATAACAGGATATCTCGTATAATACAGACCATATTTTGAAGTTTCTCTCAGATACCTCAAAACTCTTACTATGGCTTTCCAGTGGTTATGTCATGGATTGCTCGTATATCTGCAAAGCTCGACCCAATATTCTTTGATAAATGAAGAGTCAGGTCTACATGAGTTCTAGCCACATTTAGATCTCCTTTGTTATATTTCTCAAGTATCTTCTCAGCATAGTGAGTCTGAGATAATATATACCATTGTGATGTTCTAGAAATCTTAATTCCTAATATTACATCAGCTACTCCTAAATCTTTCATATCAAATTTGCTAGTCAACACTTTCTTGGTAGACTGAATCATCTCATTATTACTACCAATTATCAGCATATCGTCTATGTAGAGGCACACAATGACATATCCTTTTTGAGTTGATTTGGTGTACACACACTTATCACACTCATTGATTTTGAATTCACTTGACAATATCTCTTTGTCAAATTTTTCATGCCATTGCTTAAGTGCTTGTTTTAATCCGTATAAGGATTTTACAAGTTTGCACACCTTCTGTTCTTGTCCGGAACATTAAAACCTTCTAGTTGTTCCATGTAAATCTCTTCATCCAGTTCACCATTTAAGAATGACGTCTTTACATCCATTTGATGTATTTCAAGACCAAATATAGTTGCTATGGCTATGAGCATTCTTATTGACATGATCCGAGTCACTGGTGAATATGTGTCAAAGTAATCAATGCATTCTTTTTGTCTATAACCTTTTATGACAAGCCTTGCCTTGTACTTATCTATTGATCCATCCGGTTTCATCTTCCGTTTGAATATCCATTTGTAGCCAAGTGGCTTACAACCTCGAGGAAGATAAACCAACTCCCAAGTATGGTTTTGTAGGATGGAATCAATCTCACTATTGATAGCCTCTTTCCACAAAGGTGCATCCGATGAAGACATTGCTTCTTTGTAGCTTTGAGGCTCATTTTCTAACAAGTATGTCAGAAAATCGGGTCCAAATGACTTAGACGTTCTAGCTCTTTTGCTACGTCTAGGTTCAATTGCCTCAACATTTCCATGTTGATCTTGTAGGAAACGTTTTCCTTGCGCATCGGAAATGGTTTAGGCACACGGATCAGACTTGAAAAAATTTTCTGCACTTCTCCTTTAATGGCCGAATGATACTGCCACACCCACTGAAATTTTGCTTTAGTTTTAGATAAAAATCCAGCCTCGAAACAGCCCCAGAATAATCCCCAAACAGCCAGACAAAACTGAACTATTTTGGACCCAATACGCTCACAGTGCACTACCGAAACAGCCCCTGAAAAGCGCGGACAGTGGCTGTGTTTTGGTTCTGATTTTTCACTTGAAAACAGCCTCAACACAGCCTCAAACACCACAAAATATTTCCCAAAAAGACTGGATTAAAACGAAACCAAAACGAGTTCCGTTTCACTAAGTAAAGGGGCGGCAGTGAGCAAAACAATGCCTCACTGCCATGTACAAAGAAGAAAGAGATGGAGATGAATATGTTCGACACCACTAGTCTTCCGATCTATGTCTCGTTACCAACGGAAACTTGTGTGGGCAAGACTCTCATAAACAATCCTTAAACTATTTATAGATAAAGTCACACAACAACTTTTGTTATTTTATTTTTATTTTTCTTTTGTTCTTCTTTTGTTTTGTCAACAACTTGAGAGGATTTGAAGAAGAAGAAGAAGATGGAGGCTAGGGTTAGGATAAGAGGCTTCCCAAAGAAATTTTTTTTTTTTCTTTTTATACTTAGGTTATTTTGTTTCCAAAATAAAACCAATCCTTACATATCCCCCCTTCCAATATTCGGCCAAGCAAGGAATTAATATCTTTAATTTTTGTAACATATACCAAGTATTGAATGTCATCATCATGACAAAAATAAATTACAAAATGTAGACATTGTATTTTTACATAAGCCCAATGATGAGCCTCGTATGGAGGCACTACCTGAAAAGTTACGGAAGTTGCGGGAAACGAATGTCGGAAGGAAAGAAAACCTCCAAAATTAGCACCTCATTGGATTCAGACTCACTAGCAGCCTCAGATTCGCTCAGTCAGTTTCTGTTTCAAACCTTAGCCTCGACCCAAAACCCCTGCAACCCATGAAAACCCATACAACTCATCCACACGGCCCATTACGCTGCAACACATGCCATACACACCCATTACCCTGCAACCCATGCCATACACGCCCAAAATAAGAAAATCTCATGCAATTCACATGTGCAAATCCCTTCAAATCACTTTCCAATTTAACAAAGATTTGAAATCCCATGCAAAACACATGCTCAAATTCCCTCATCAAGACTTTCCAATTAAAAAGATTTGAGATCTCCATAGCCAAATTTATAAGATTATATTCCAAAATAATTTTCCATGATTTGTTTCCCTTTTTGGAGATCCATCCAAATCATTATAAAAATGGACCAAGTTTCATATTTGGGGGGAGGCTTTTGACGTGAACAAAAAAAAAACCATACTCTTCTTCTTCTTTGTTGAACGACAATCACCAACAAAGAACCTAGGACTCTCTTTCTTAACCCTTGGATGACAATCATCTTCTCTTCTTCTCATTTGGCGTGAACACAAGCCATCAAAACCAGCACATTATCGAAACTAGAACAAAGAAACCAGCAACAAAAACCCTTTAACCACCGAAACAAAAACAGTAATAAACAACCCTTCAACCATCGAAACAAAAGCAGCCCTCAAAACAGAAGCCAAATCATTGAAAAATATCCCCCAAATTAGTAGCCAAATCACCGAAAAATAGCCCTAAAAAATAGCCAAACAGCAGCCTAAAAAATGATCAAAACAGCAGCAAAAAAACAGTGAGCAAAAACAGCAGCCCAAAAATAGCAAAAACAACAACCAGAAACAGCAAAACGTGAGCAGAAACAGCGAAATAGTGAGCAGATTCAGCGAAACAACAAACCAGCAATCCTTCCGGCAATGACCTAACGCACTTTCAAGAAAGCAACTTAAAAGGTAAGACCTGAGGGCACTCTATTTATTTTTCTAGTTCCGGACACGGCATGCCTGGCTGGACGTGAAATACATCCAGCCGGGTATTCGAAGTCCTACATTAAAGACGGCCAAATTTTTGGTCACATTATTTTCCTCTTCTTCGACATTTTATTATTTTTTTTTATCTATTTAGTGTTGTTTATCTTATTATTTATTTATTCACTTTCATCGTTATTTATTATTCCGCATTTATTTTTGATATTTAGCTTTTTGTCTATTTAATTTTATTTTTATTTTATTATTTCGCCCCTTTTTTTATGACCGTTTACATTACATTGATGGTTATTTGTGTTATTATCAAGCGGCCTCGGCGGAACGAAATCCAGCCCCGAGCCGAATAAACAAGTGGCCTCGGCGGAACGAAATTCAGTCCCGAGCCGAATAAACAAGTGTCATCGGCGGAACGAAATCCAGCCCCGAGCTGAATAAACAAGTGGTCTCGGCGGAACGAAATCCAGCCCCAAGCCGAATAAACATCGGTCTCGGCGGTACAAGAGCAGACCCGAGCCGGAAAGAGACATCGGTCTCGACGGTACAAGAGCAGACCCAAGCCGGAAAGAAACATCGATCTCGGCGGTACAAGAGCAGACCCGAGCCGGAAAGAGACATCGGTCTCGACGGTACAAGAGCAGACCCGAGCCGGAAAAAGACATCGGTCTCGGCGGTACAAGAGCAGACCCGAGCCTGAAAGAGACATCAGTCTCGGCGGTACAAGAGCAGACCCGAGCAGTAAAACAAATATCAAAACCATTGTGTGAGCCATAATAAACAAGCATAATCAAATGTCAACTTAAGTCAGAAGAGGTTTTACTCACCTTTTTGGGATCCGTTGCCTTTCTTGCAACTCTACAAGGGTCATTACAAGCAAGACTCTTCTTAATACATCCTCTCTGCATCTCAGCATTCCACGCATCCGACCAGATGACTTCCACTATCAACTTGGTCGACCTCAAAAACCGAATGGTCTATGTACACACTGAGATAGCCTTCTTTTACCAAGTCTTCCACCTGCTCCCGCAGGTCTCTGCACCCATTCGTGGCATGTCCCCTTACGTTATGGTAGATATAGTATGCCCTACTATTTCCCTCCTCAATCGGGAACCTCCTCAAATTAGGCTCGACCAACAGACCTTTATCCTGGATTTCCCGAACTATCTGGTGAAATCCCTGACGATCGGTGATTTCCATCTTCTGCCATCGTCTTACTACGCGAGCTGCTTTTTGTTGAGTTCCCCACAGACGGCGCCAACTGTTGACGGTGGATTTTGGTCTCAGGGCAATACGGGAATATCACTCCCGAGGTAATCCTCATTCAATAGTGAATTTATTTGGTTATGGGGGAAACCAAAAGCAAACTTAGCAGAAGGTAGATAATGCGCCAATCAAACAATGAGATTTAACGTGGTTCGGCGGATTTTTATCCGACCTACGTCCACAGACACAAACAGGACTATACTTTTATCGCTGAAACTCGTATTTCTTGTGCTTTTTACAAGTTTTGATTCTGATCTCAGCTCTTAATGCTCTCAACTTGTTCCCCTTATGCACACTCTACCCTTCTATTTATAATAGTGTAGAAATCAGATTCCTTCTCCTACAAGAATTTCCTAGTTGAAACAATTTCCTTTTCCCATAAGGATTCCTAATCAAAACTATTCCATTTTCCCATAAGGATTCCTAATCAAAAACTACCTTTACTTTCTTTATCCTACTAGGATTCTGACTCACCAGTTTTCCCCATGAAAATAGGATAACTTGTCATCTTATCCGCAAGAATAGGGAGTCATCTTCTGAAGCATATCTCGCTATCTGGTCGGTTTTTATGAGGTCGGTCATGATAGTCATTTGAACTGAGAATGCTGTTGTCGACCTGATAATTGCCCGGTCATCTTGAACTCAAGTGCTCGGTTGCCGATCATAAAGTGCTCGGTCTCTTCCTGTTGTGGTCGGTATGTAACCATAAGGTGCTCGGCCTCTTATCGCAAAGTGCTCGGGCCCTTGCTGCTGGCTTTTTATGGGTCGGGTCAGCATCAATGATCCTGAACAAGAATGGGTTTTACCTTTTTGCCCCTGTCGTGATGCTTTAAATACCATAGTGGCTGAAAACACCATCAACAAGCTCTACTTGATTTCCTTTGATCTTGAGCTCCTTTTAAATACTTATACTCCATGATTAATATGAAATGGTGCATTTACCTAAATGCCATTGATACATGGTTTGTTATCATCAAAATCAATATATTGTAGGGGCAATGATCCAAGAACAAAAGTTAATTGTTGGGTCATTCACTTGTCTGACAATTTAGTAAAAAATGATGACTTTGTGAATAATGACTTAGATCTTATCTTTTATATACAAATAAGGTAACATATATGTGACATATGCTTGATTTTGATGGTATCTTTATTGTCTATATATGAGTTTGTTTTTGCTCATTACTTGATAAAATTATTTATCCACTTATGTTTAGATATATGTACAATTCAAGGGGAGTTATATTTTTGTGATGATGCATGTTTCATTTGCATAATTCTATAAAATTAATATATATTTTTATGCAAATGATTTTTTTTTTTTAATGTATAGCTATAATAAGAGTTATTTTTAAAAATATGCTCATATGTATCCTGATTGGTTACAGCTTCCAAATTTATATATGTTGTGCTTAAATTGTGTTGAATAACTTTTGACCATGTATCATGATACATTTTTTTTTTTGAGTTGATATATATTAACCTAACTAAGGGGAATTTGAGCTTAAATTGATTAAGTTTTATTACCCTCAAATGGAGGAATATTTATAGTATATGTATTTTTCAATCGGTATATCTTTTAAATACTTGTATGAATTAGCCAACATACTAAATTGGTAGCAATACTTATTTCATACCTAAGAACTTAATTGGATATATTTTTGATGTTGTTCAAAGAGGGAGAATTTTGACGTGTAATTTACTCGTGTTTGAATGCTTCATATGCTTTTAGGTAGCAATATGTATTTCCCAACACTTTTTCGAGATGAGAAGATTAAGTTGATCTCATAATTTTTTTTAGGCAAAAATGCAAAAGTGACCCTCCAACTTTCATGTTTTTTCATTTAAGTCCGTTAATTTTCAGTTTTGTTAATTCAATCCTCTAACTTTCAATTTTTGTCAATTCAAGGCTCCGTTATAAATTTATCACTGTTGTCGTTACAAATAACGGCAACATCAAAATAAACGTAATTTACCTGTTATTTAATTAATACCCTCAATTAGAAAATATAGACAGACATAGGAAGCTAAAGCAAAGTAAACGTACTCTGCTTGCATCTTCGAGCTAATTTTTTTGTCAAAAACACATATCCCAAGTTCAATATGACTTTTTGTCAAAAAATTATAAAAATTATAACTAGTGCTAGTAACGAAGATATGTGTTTTTATAAGAGATTAAGATATTCAAATGTTTTACCTACTATATTTAGACTCGAATCGAATGATTCGATTGTGTTATTCTCCATCGAATCAAAAGATGGAGAAAATCTACCATATAACGCGGTATCACATTTGATGTCATTTACTAAAATCTACCTCCGTTGTATGGTAGATTTTCTCCATCTTTTGAGTGACATGATGGCATTCTCGGATGATGTGGCATTACATTTGATGATAACCAATACTTTTGATTCTGTGCAATCGCATGTATTGTAATGTCTAACCATTAAGTTTTTGCTAAATAAGTTGCGTATAATTATTTTCCACACTCGTCGCTAGGGTCCACTGATAAACTGCAGTGTAAAATGTATCGTCTCGTGTTTTTTTTTAAGGATTGGAAATAACACAATCGAATCATTCGATTCGAGTCTAAGGGGGATGTATTGATATAAATCTTTTAAAATCTTATAAGTAAAAAATCTTTATTAAAAAAAATCTCATAAAATCTTATAAGTCATTACATTCTTTAAATGTCTTTTAAAATCTACTGGACTTATTTATCGATAAATAGGCTTTTAAAATCTTAATTGAATACACCCCCTAAATATAGTAGGTAAAACATTTGATTATCTTAATCTTTTATAATAAATACATATCTTCGTTACTAGCACTAGTTATAATTTTTATAATTTTTTGACAAAAAGTCATATTGAACTTGAGAATTGAGATATGTGTTTTTGACAAAAAAGATGCAAGCAAAGTACGTTTACTTTACTTTAGCTACCTCTGTCTGCCTATATTTTGTAATTGAGGGCATTAATTAAATAACAGGCAAAGTACGTTTACTTTGATGTTGCCGTTATTTACAAAAATTGAAAGTTAAAGGACTGAATTGATAAAACTGAAAGTTAGCGGACTTAAATGAAAAAATATTAAAGTTAGATAATCACTTTTACATTTTTATCTTTTTTTTTATAATTAAATAGTTTTATGTGTGAATTCATTTTCACACCGATTACGGGAAACAGGAGTGCACATATTCTGTTACGAGTGAATGGCTAATGCGGCCCACCAAATTGTTCGACTCTATATTACCTCACAATCTCACATCAATTTTTGTTTATAAAATCAAAAAACAAAATAATTACTCTTAACTCTTTGGTTTTTTTAATCCACTAAACTCGACCAATGGCGAACCCACCGCGAGGCCGCCGCTCGCCACCGTCGAGGTCCGTTTCCGGTTCATCATCCCGGTCCCGTTCTCGTTCCTACTCCGGTTCAGACTCCCGGTCCAGCTCCCGCTCCAGATCCCTCTCTCGCTCACGATCCTTCTCTTCTTCTTCTCCTTCCCGTAGCGACAGCTCTCGCAGCCGCAGCCCCCCGCCTCAGCGCAATAAAAGGTGGAGTCAATTTACCATTTTGCCTTCTTACTTATTTTCTTGTAGATAATACTATTTAATATACACACACACACTTCTTTTCTAACTGAAGTTTGCTCAAACAATTTTTGAAGTGTAAGAAATGAATGTTTTACATATGGGTTAGGCTATTTGAAGTAATATTTTTTAATTAAAGATTTTGTGGGAGGATCGCCATTAAAATTTTAAGTCAAAAATTTAATTTGAAATAACCCAATTTTCATATATTTGATATGCGATTTACTAATAGATAATTATCATTTTATTTATAAAAATATGCTACCTGAACTGAAGCTTTATCAATTTAAAAACATCCCACAAACACTAATTTTATTTTCAAAAATACTATTTAGAAAGAATAGTAGACGTGCCCTTAGCAACTGATTGGATATGACCTAGATTTTAACTGAGGGGCATACCTTTTAAATGTTTACAATTTTCAACATTTAATCACTGTATGTATTCGATATAAAAAAATAATTATAAATTTTTTTGGACAGTCCTGCTGTGGCTGCTAGACGAGGTCGGTCCCCAGCTCCTCCATCTAAAAGAGCTTCTCCTCCCCCTAGGTCAGCTTGATATTCAAAGTTATTTGTTCAATTTTGATTTTTTGTTTTTAAGTTTTTATTTATAGAAAGCTTTAGGGTGTAAGGCCAAGTGTTGTTTGTACGGACAATTGATTCCAGGAAAGCTTCAACCGAAAATGATTCTCTTGTTCTCTACGTCGACTCGCTCAGCAGGAATGTGAATGAAGGCCATTTAAGAGAAATATTCAGTAAGCTATCCACTTATTTTTTAATCCTGGTTGCTGCACTTTGCATCCTGGTGGCCGTAAAGTGATTTTATCTTCATTGTTTGGGCTGCTTTATTTTTACATTGCTGCCTTTTTTCTAACTGCAGTTTGGAGTGGAAATTTTATTCCAACATAGATTTTATTTGTTACATCGTTAAGATTGGCCATTTTTAGCTTTTGAATTGTGGGTGCTGTTAGTTGCTGCTAGCTTGCTTAGATGTGACTAATCAATATGTTGTGACCATCAGACTTTTTGTATAGTTGCTTTTCAAGATCAAGACTTCCCGATGTTTTTTAACTTCTGGTTGGTGTAGCTTTTGTAGGCATTCCTGTACTTAAAGGCTAGCGGTGTTTACTATTGCACTACGATGATTGTTACATAGTAGTGTTTTAAAACGCGCTAGACGCTATTCGGGCAGTAGCTCGACGCTTAGGCATAGTTTGAAAACTCGATTTGAGGAGGGCCTCGAGGTGCCGCCTCGCGGCCATGGCACGCTGAGGCTTTCACCTTAGGCCGAATTTTCCACAGGCCAGCCTCAAAGGCCTGAGGCGGTCCGCCTCATGATGCCTAGAGTCGAGGTGGACACCTCGATCCGGAAGCCCTAAAATTACTATTGTTTTTTTAAAAAATAAAATATTATATAAGGGAGCTGAAAGTTGGGACAAAGAATCCCCAATTGAGCTTCTTTATAAACTAAAAAGTTATTGAAAACAAAATTTTTCAATTTTGAAATCCTAATCGGCAGTGTCGTTAATTGCATTGATAGGGTTACTCGACCTCGATGCTTCGCCGAAAATGACAAAATAATTATTATCTTAAAAATCAGTGTTCTAAAACGCACTAGGCGCTAGTCGGGCGGCGACCCAGCGTCTAGCGCCTAGGGCGGGGCCTAGACAATTAGTCGGCAGACAGTTAAAAATCTAATATTTTCCAACATCATAATTCAAAATAATCCAAATCATATATATTCAATTAAAATGTAATAAAACATAAAACCATTAATCAAACTCAATCAACCATATAATGATATAAAATATCATTTAATTAAGTTCATGTTCATCATCCTTTAACAAAGTTAAACTACACTAAATATCTAATTCTTCTTCATCTAATTCAAACTCATCATCCTTAGGTTCTTCATCAGAATCAAAATCATCTTCATCAAGTTCTCTATATTCAACATTTCTAGCGCTTTTTCGAGGTTGTAATATGTCATCGGCCCCAGATGCTTCTCCAACCATCCTCCAAGTAAGCCCCGAACCGGGCTCTACTTCTTCATCATCACCAGAGTCACCACCCTCAACAATCCATCCTTGTGCATTAGTAGCATCTTTGGCTTGTAATACATCCACTTTCAAATCATTCTCCCTTTTGCGTTTGTTCTTCAACTTGGCATTAAAGGAAACATAGACAAGATTGTTTAATCGATTCACATCTAGTCTATTCCTTTTCTTCGTGTGAATCTACATAAATAATTTAAATAAATCAATTAATATTAATAATTACAAAATAAAATAATCAAATATTTAGCTAATGTTAAATATTTGCCCCCTCAAAAGTGCTCCAATTTCGTTCGCACTCGGATGAACTAGTGGTTAATGAAAGTATCATTTTTGCCATTTTTAGCAAGTTAGGTGTATGATGTCCATATGTACGCCACCATGAAACTACAAATGAACATAAATAGTTTGAATGAAATATAATAATTCTTATATATTTTGCAAAATAATTCAAATGAATACTTTGTTTTTACCTGGATTAAAAACATCAATCGATACCCGACATGCTTTGACCCCCACTTCTTTACCAAAAGCTTCATCTTTTGTCTTGTACGAAGCCAACTCCTCATTTATCACCTTACTCTGCATGTCAATGTCATTGGGGAAGAAAGCCTCCACAACCGTAAATACTCCATCCATTACTTTCACATCGTACTCAATACTTGTATCCATATAGTAGTAGTAAGGATTTAAAAGATCAGCAACACAATGTAATGGAGTATCAAGCCGCCTTTCAATTTTACTATCAATAATCTCCAAGATTGGCCGATAATTACTCTCAATATTGTTCAATGCATCCTTGATCTCTTCTTTGCATTCTTTAGCTCTCCATAAACAAACCCCATGGATGGCTTTCTATCCCCATCAACTAATCAAAGCACCCTCACCAAAGGTGCAAACACCTTCAAACATTGGGTCACCCCATTCCAAAAAGAGACTCATCACCGTGGCAAATGCAGCTTTCCCTTTAGCTTGCTTCGACCATATGCACTCATCCCATTCCGTGCTAGCAAACATGGTTCGCAAACTTTCTTTTTTCACGATCAAGCTTTGTAAGGATAAGAAAGCTGAAGCAAACCTAGTTACTTCCGGTCTGACTATGTCCCTCTGTTTTGTAAACGATCTCATCATGGACAAAGTCTCGTGATGGACATACACGAAAATGGTGAAAGCCTTGGCACTATCAATGGTTTTCTTGTACCTCGGCAATTTCCCAATACTTTTAAGCATGAGGTTTATGGTGTGAGTAGCACACGAACTCCAAAAAATATTTGGCATCTTCGCCTTCAACAACTTTGCCGCGGCCATATTGTTTGAGGCATTGTCTGTTACAACTTAAATCACATTTTCCGCCCCCACTTGTTCAATGCTCGTCATCACATACTCATAAATGTGTTCAGCAGTATGCGCCACATTAGAACTTTCCTTGGAAGAAATGAAAGTGGTACCTATTGTGCAATTAACACACAAATTCATTATATTTCTCCTTTTCCTATCACTCCAAACATCTGTCATGATAGAATACCCGTTCTCCATCCACTCATTCTCATGTTGTTTCAGGAAATCTTTAACACTTGCAACTTCCTCTTTCAATAATGGCTCCCTCAATTCATATTGGCTAGGACCTCTGAAACCCGGTCCAAATTGACCAACTGCTTCCATCATCGCTATCCAACTGTCACTGTCAATAGCATTGAAAGGAATACCGGATTCATACATCCACTTAGCAACAAATCGCTTGACATTATGCATATTTTCTTTAAAAAGCGCTTCATTAATATTTTGTTGCCGCATTGTTTTACCATCACTAGCTGAAGAATCAGGAGGGGTTACCACTGTCCACCTATCCAAGGGCCGCGATGCCGAGGGGGTCTTGAATCTAACCCTTCTTCTATTTCACGAATTTCAGCTTCTTCATCGCCCCCAATATTAACTCCTTGCCTTATCTCACTAACATGCTTCTCTTTTCTTTTCTTCCTATTCCTTGCCTCTAAAATGACTTGTCTACACTTCTCTTGATCTTCTTTACTAGACTTTGGACATTTTGCAACATTCCCTGATATATGCTCAATATGTTCTTTCATTTGGTAAACTCCACCGGAAATTTTTTTTGAACATAACTTACATTTGACTTTATCCAAGTTATTTGGATCCACTAAAGCCTCATACTCTCATCCAATATCATTTGAGTCCTGTTTAAGAACGGGACTACACTCCGAATTAGAAGCCGCAAAAGAAGAAGCCATGTCTTATCCTATATAGTATAAATCAATTAATTTAATAAGCATTAATCATTATTAAGTATTAACAAATTACAATTTAATGACAATAGTAAAATACTAATAATTAAATTTATAATTTGTCAACAACAACAACTTTAATATTACCAACTGCAACAACAGAAACTTCAATACTAAGAATGAATCACAAAATTATCAATTAATAGTTCCAATTAACAATTATTTTGATTAGTTTGTAACTATTAGTTATTAACTAATATGCCCAATTAACAATTAATTATCAATTTATCACCACACCATAAACCCTAAAATTTAATAATTTTATTTGTTTTGTCTTTAATTAAAATTATAATTTGTAAACAACAAGTTTAAGTAACTAGGTAATAATTAGTCTAATATCAATATGTAATTTTTTATTTTTAAGACAAAGAAATAAAATCAAAACAAAAAACAGAGGACAAAGAAATAAAAAAAATGAAAACTTACCAAGAAATGAGCAGAAGCAGTGACGAAGAAATGAAGAAATGAAGCAGAAGCAGTGGCGTGAGTGATGCAGTCACGAAGAAACGAAGAAATGAAGCAGAGAGAAATCGCAAAACCAGAGGACCGATGAAGAGATGAAGAAATGAAGCAGAAGGTTTTTTTTTTTAAATTTATAAACAGCCCCCAAAACGACGTCGTTTGGGGGATTTTAAAATCCTTTAAACCCCCCAAAACGACGCCAAAACGACGACGTTTTGGGGGTCAGAAGACCCTCCAAAACGTCGTCGTTTTGGGGGGTCTGCAAAAAAAATATCGCCGATCAGTGGCCGTGTATCGGCTATTAGGCGGCCGAGTGGCGACGAAATCAGCGCCTAGGTGCCGATTTCACGCCGATCACTCGACCGCGCGACTACCACCAACGATTTGGTGGTAGTCGCCTCGGCATGGGGACGCCGAGCGACTACGGGCCGCCTAGGCGAGCCTATGCGGCGCGTTTTAGATCACTGTTAAAAATAACTTTCACTATTATATTTATTTATTAGTTGTAAAATTTATTTATGAGAGGAATCATATATGATGATGACGCTTTGGAGGATGACACGTCAAACACACGTTTCATGCTATTAGACATAAATGATAGCGTATTTAGAGATTAGCGGTCATTTTATTTTATGAACCTATTTTGTTGTGTTTCATTTTGTTTAGTTTTGATGGATGACTTTATGTATTAATTGATATGGATTTGTTGTGAATCATTTATTTTGGTGCTTTTAGTTTTTTTTTTTTTTTTTTTTTTGTGTTCGGATTGAGGTTGTCGCCTCGACCGTCTCAGGGTTGCCCGCCTTGCTTTACACAGGTGGATCGCCTTGTACCGCATACCGAGTTTTCGAACCTTGTGCTTAGGCGCCCAGACGGCTCCTAGGCATAGCTTAGGAAATTGGGAACTTCCGAAATTAGAGTTAAGGTTTGATGGAATTTAGACAAATTAATCCCATGGAAATGTTTTTTGAGTGATGGGTAGTTTCCAGATGTTCATTTGATTAAAAACAAAAACAATTGAGTAAATTAGGAGTTTTTGGAGATCTTCGAAAACTTGTAAAACTAGATAGAAATTAAGCTCTGAAATGGTAAGAGATCAAAAACTGGCATCGATTTGGTATTAATTTTGAAAAAATCCAAAATTAGCGGCTTTTGCGGCGGCGATTTTCAACGTTGAAGATGCACAAAAAAGGTCGGCCAGGCCGCCATGCGCCTAACTCCACCGCTTTTGGGTTTAGGCGAGGCGATCTGGCTGCGCCTAGCCTAAACCAGGGCTTTAGCGGCGCTAGGCGCCATGTTTTAGAACACTGTTAAATAGATACCAATTCTCTCTTATACCTAAGATGGCTTGTGAGGAAGATTACACCTCCAAGCTACGAGACACATTTGTCCGCTTTGGAAAGGTGTAAGAACCCGTATGATACCTCACGACTTTGTACCCGTAGGGAGCTTACCCATATGGGATTGTGGTTGTGGGCATGCACGATCGAAATCCTGCCACTTGGGTAGCCATGTGGATTTTTAGTGACATCGTGCATGCTTTTTGTGTTTGGTGGGATTTGAATCTTGGACTTGCAAGTACATAAGTAGATTTCAACTTTCAAGTCCACCTTTGGTAGCATCAAGAGAAAAAGAAGATTATATCTTCAACCTGACGTCAGTTTTGATCTCTCTTATATGTGAATCATAATTTTTTGAGAAAAGTACAAAAATTACCTTGTGGTTTCGGCCATTTTCAAAATCAGGACTCTGGTTTTTTTGTGACAAAAGACTACCATGTGAATTTTTCCATTAGCAAAAGTCGGCAAAATTGATAACACCGTTAGAGTGTAATGATGTGGCAGTGGTATTTTTGTCATTTCATATTTCCACATCCTGACACGTCTGCAAACATCATGCCACGTCAGCATTCACGACCATGCCACGTCAGCAAATATTATGCCACGTTAGTAGTCACTAACGATGTTATTATTTTGCTAGCTTTTGCTAACGGACGAATTCACAGGGTACTCTTTTGTCACGAAAAAGAAAACGGCCGAAACCACAAGGTATTTTTTTGTACTTTTTCCTAATTTCTTTTATTATTTTGGATTTTTAATCCTCATTTTCTTAAATTTGTTCGAAATCTGACTGTAGACTATTATATGAGAAAATTTAATCTATTCTTTTTGCTTTATATTGTACTGTGCAATTGAAGAAAGTGTAATCTTTCTGATGTTTGCCTATCCTTAGTCCATTATTGTTATTTTCGGTAGCTTTATGCTTGCCTTGTTATGATTTGGAAGCAGTGTTTGTTCATCATTTCATAATGAATTCTTCTGAATAAGTTACAGCATAACTTTGGGAAGGTTTTAGGCATGCTTTAAGTATGGGGATTGTAGTTAAATTTGGACTGTGCTCTGAGGAAAGTGGTACTCTCTGACTTGGTCTAGAAAGTTTGCATGGTTAAATTCTGCCAGGAGACCATCAAATGATACAAGTGAAAACTTTGTTGAACCAGTGCTTTCAAAGACAAGTTTTTCACTGCACCCATTTACTAACGAAGAGAATTTTTTACAGATTTATCTTTAGGACTTATGCGGGAGCAATGATTTTTGCCTGGGAAGAATTTGTCCGCACAATCCACAGATACGGGGTCCTGTTGATCCAACTTAACTTTTAGTTAGTGTGGGTGAATGAATTATGGAATGAGATTTTTGATAGTAGATTAGGAAGGTGCAATAGTAGTTGTTTGCAATGTGTTGGCAGCTTTGAAATCCTGTGTGAAAGATTCTTATGTTTGGTGTTTTAGAGTCTCACTTGATGTGTTACTATGGTTGCTGGTAGTTATAGAAAAATTACCTATCCTTGCATCAATAATTCAATTTTAAAATTGGTTATATTTAGATCTTCAACCACCTAATTAGTAAATTGCAGATAACATGTTATATAAATTTTGTTTGAAATAAACATATTAGTTAACCTTGATGTTCAATAAGTGATAAATTTATATGCTGGTTGTTGAATGTAAATTAAGTTCCGTTTGTTTTGAGCTGTTTTGACCTATACATGCCGATACTGTGGATAGCATGTTCACTTGCTTGTAAATGTTTTCTATAATTTTCTTTTCATGTTTATTATTTAAGAAAGAGCAAGTAATGTGCATCATACTGCTAATATATGAGCAATTATTGAAGTTTCTACTCTATCTCTCTTCTAAGAAAATTTTGTGAGCTGGATCTGGTGGATCATGATTCATGAGGGATTTTCCTTTTCTAATTTTTTTCTAAAAATTTTTAAAAAAATATTCCAGTAATCAAGGTTTTATTTTGTTGTGATTGGCTCATCTTGTTTTCGTTTGTTACTTTGCAGGTAACTTTGGTGAAGTTGTAGATGTTGAGCTGGTTATGGATCGTGCTGTAAGCTTATACGAAATCTGTTTCGTTGTTGAAATAAGATATTTCCTTGCTCTAATTATTTGTTACTCATTACTAGGTTAATCTTCCAAGAGGAAGTGGATATGTTCGTTTCAAGACAAGGGCAGATGCTGAAAAGGCACAATTATACATGGATGGTGTAGGTTTAACTAACATTTGGGAATAAATTATTTGGAATTTAGATTGTTTCGAAATTGATGTTAATTGCCTATTGCAGGCCCAAATTGATGGGAATGTTGTTCATGCAACTTTTACATTAGCTCTTCCGAAAAAGGTTTCACCGCCCCCCAAGCCTGTTGCAGCTTCTTCAAAGAGAGATGGTTCCAGAACCGATAATGTTAGTGCTGATATGGAAAAGGATGGACCTAAGCGGCCAAGAGAACGTAATCTTCTAAGTTCTAACTGTAAATTTATTTCCTCGATACTTTAATTTATCTAGAGTAACTTTAACAATTTTTTTTTTAAAACATATTATGACAGCATCTCCTCGTCGGAAGCCACCACCCTCGCCACGGAGGAGATCTCCTGGACCTAGAAGAGGTGGATCTCCTAGACGACCACCGGACTCTCCTCCACGCAGACGCGTAGAGTCCCCTGTTCGTCGTCGATTAGAATCTCCTTACCGCCGAGGTGAGACCCCTCCCAGGAGGAGGCCTGCTTCCCCACCCAGAGGCCGTTCTCCCTCCCCACCGAGGCGGCGTAGATCTCTTGCAAGGTTGGCTACTAATATCATTCATTACGTATTTGCTTATTTAGTATTGAGTAGTTTTAAAGCTTTTGACTAGTTATTATCCTTATAGGGCCTCTCCTCGACGAATGCGTGGTAGTCCTGTCCGTAGACGTTCTCCTCTTCCTCCAAGGCGCCGGTAATATACTGATTGATTAAATTTGTAAGATTTAAAAATTTGGATGGTTTAAGAGTATATCTGGTGGTTGCATCCTGTGAATAGTGGGTGCAAATTGACAATAGAAGCGGTTCCTAGTGAAATTGACTTGGATAAGAAGTTTGCATTGCTTGTGATATTGTCTTGGGTAAGAAGATTGCAAAGAGAATGGGGGATATAGTTTTCATGTTTGGTCAGACTCAGATTTGGCGTTCACTAGGGTGAGAAGATTGCCAAGAGAATGGGAGATTTAGTTTTCATGTTTGCTGGACTCTTGGCAAAAATGAATATAACTAGAATACAGTGCATAAAAATGGTATAATTGAATGTGCAACATTTTACCTTAAGAAATCCAGAATTCTGTATGAAAAATGAGTGGACCAACTGGTTTTAAAATAAAAGCTTGTTCCACTTTTTGTTACGAGTCTGAGCAGCAAAATAGTTTATTGTTGGCTAACTCCTTGGTTGGACATAACTTGATACTTATAAATTGTCGTGTTCTGGCATACTGTGGCCTTTGCATGTTGCAGTAAAAGTAAATGGATTCTAGCATTCATGTATTTGTTTCTTATAAATTGATGTGCTCATATATTTGTGTACATTGGTGCTTTTCTTACAAGAAAATTCTTTTCATTCAGTTCACCTCATCCTAGACGAGCTCGTTCCCCTCCTAAAAGGTCTCCACTCCGTAGACGCAGTCGCTCTCCAATTCGCAGGCCTTTGCACTCTCGTTCAAGATCTCTTTCGCCAAGGAGGTAAGATCTGATTATCTAAATAGTATCATGCAAGTTTTTTTCCCTGTTCCCCTGGGTTTCATTTTCCATTTTTTTTTGGTTAGTAGTCTTTTGTATTAGATTTATGCAGTTGAGAGAATAAAACTTAGGACAGGCATTTTGATAGGACATTTAAGTCAGTGTCTCCAATGGACATTGTTCACTTGGTTAGATATCCATTTTGAAACTACAGAATGTTTTTTGGTGTCATGTCTTGACCTCCTTTTTCTTCAGATCCATGAAAGATATAACTTAATTGAAGGTGAAGGAAAAAAAGGTTATTGGAAGTAAAAATATACTACAATGTTAACCATTTATAATTATAACACAAATAGTTGTATATTTCGGTAGTTTCTGAGAGATAATTGAATCCAAATGGAAGTAGATGAGTTTGTAAAAGCTCATAAACACCAAGACCAAATAGTTTTGGTTCAACTAAATTTGGTTTGGATTATCAGCTTATTGCAGAATGTATATTGTTTTGGTACTACCAATCATTGAAACTTAGAATGCTACTGTATTTTACAACTTGATGCTCCACCACTAAATTTGTAACATGTTTACCATGGTTTACATATATATAATAAGTAAGGATGTTGGTTTGATGGTTAGTTTGGTTCTACGATCTGTAAATAAGTCTTCATACCCCAATACCCCATACCTACTAGATCACCAACAAAATGAACTAAATTGAATCAAAGAAGTTGGTTTATTCCAGTTAGGATTTTTCAGCTTATGTAATGTAGCCATTGGAGTTGATGCAAGGATACATCATTTTTCTAAAATATATGTTAACCTGTAATCTCCACATTCTGATGTCTTGTACTGCGTAATACTTTGAAACTAGCCTATATTATCAAGTAATTCTAACAATTTATCATCACTTTCTAATCTTCTGACGGTATATGTTTGTTGTAAATGTGTGTAATTCGGTTTTAAGATCTATAAAGCCCCCACCGCTCACCAACAAAACAAACCAAATTGAATCAAAGAAGTTGGCTTAGTCCAGTTTAATATTTTTAATGTAAACTAGTTGAAGCAAGCACTTGTAATTGTAGTTGTTCTTAATGTATATTTCTTGTATTTCTGTTGGCCTCTAGGATTTTCAGCTTATGTAGCCATTGAAGTTGATTCAAGGATACATCATATTCTAAACTTTATGCTAACTTATAATCTCCACGTTATGATGTCTTGTACTGCGAAATACTGTGAAACTAGCCCATTATTTTTAAGTGTTTCTAACAATTTTATCATCACTTTCCAACCTTTCTAACGATGTGTGTTTGCGTGAATGTGTCTAAAAGAGGGCGAGGACCAGCAGCTAGACGTGGGCGATCATCATCCTACTCTTCATCGCCTAGCCCGCGCAAGGTTTGTGTTCCTTGTTATTTTTTTCAAGAAAATCCTTCCTAACTAGGTGTTTAATCTTTGGCTTCATCTATCACTATTGTAGCAGGTACCTCGAAGGATATCGAGGAGTCGTAGTCCTAGAAGGTCTCTCTCTCTCTCTCTCTGTGTGTGTGTTTCCCATCTCCTGTGTATCTACATCTGTGTATACATTGCAACCTAAAGAATCTTGATTAATTTATTTTGTTAAATAACCCTGATTTTCTTCTTTTTGAATGATCATTGTGGATTATCTTAAATTCTTAAGACCTTTACATTTATTTGGATAAACAGAAAAGAAAAATTTGTTCGAATTAAAACGAAAAGATGGAGATACAATTGTGGAATGGTTGTATACGTAGAAAACCCAAAAAAAAAAAAAAAGACGTGAACTTATTATATTCTAAAATACAACCTAAAAAACCTATTTATGAGCAGCAAGTATATCCAACACTTGCCTAATCCAAATATAAACACTACAAAAGTATCCCAAAACTCCCTCCCAAATTTAATAGGTAAAGAAAAATGATGAATTTTTCAAGTCCTTTGAAAGTGAAGCCCAAAGTGAAGCAAAAATACTCTCCCATAAGCTGTAAGCTTTCTCCTGTCTTCACAAAAAAATAGGTTTATTTATTTCCAAAGACAATGCCTGTTGAAGAGCTGCAACAATGCATCTGCACTTATATATGTTTTGGATGGGTTCTATATTACCAATTTACCATATTGTTTTGCTTTAAAGACGAGGTTTTGGGAATTGGGGTCGGGGATGTGGTGGGTAGAATGGAAAGATGATATAAATGCTGGATTGGTTCCAACCTGTGGAATCTATATTTTACTAACTACTGTAGACAAGGTATTTGAAACAACTGTATTAGACCTAAACATTCTTAAAAAGATTTTCATATTGGCATTTCAACAATAGGTTGTATCCAGGGATGAAGCAATTGGTTTGCCTCCAGTTTCTAGGTATGGGCATGGTCCAATGAATGAATATGGTACAGCTGGAAGTTAAACCCTGTCCTTGAATTTTTTCCACAATGCTTCAGTTTACTGTTTATCTCCAATATCATCCGAAGGAATTTAGATTAGATTAATTTTCCTCGTGTTACTGTTTCTCAGGGCTATAATGACAGCTTTAGGTTTCTTGGTAGCTCGGGTTTGATTAGGATCGGTTTGTTATGTTCATTATTCAGCTTTCTCTTATGGAAGGTGGTTTATTTGCAGGCCTTTGAGAGGAAGAAACAGTAGGAACAGCAGCAGCAGCAGTTCGCCACCTCATAAGCCATAGGTAGGTAGGTAACTTTCTCACTCTTATCTTTTTCTCTCCCTCTCACTTGGCAGTTGAAGATGTAACGGAAGGTTTATTATATAGACTTGGGAAAAGCTATTTTGTGCTGGTGTTGGTATTGTAATCTAGGTTTGACTCAGCTACATGTAATGCTTTTGTTATCATGACTTATTGTTGGCAATATTTTTCAAACCCATTCGTTATCGTGTTAATCCACTCTCTTTGGTAATTTAAAGTAAGAAAAGCTTGACATTCTTCTTGTTTAACATCATCAAATGATGTAGTCTAAATAATATTACTTGTCCAAATTGAAGGTTTTTCATGAAAACAAACAAATAATTTTAGTTATAGGCACCAGTATTATTGATTAATTTAATGATAATAATTATATTAAAATTCTAAGGGGAAAAAAGAATCTTATAAAGTGATTTGCATTATCTCGGAAGAATTCATGTTGGAAAAGAAAATTGACTTGTGCAAGTTAGACTCGGCCGGCGGTTCGGTTGACTTGTGCAAGTTAGACTCGGCCGGAGGTTCAGTTCCGATTCAGAACCGAACCGAATGTTTACCGGTACCACGTGTGTGGAACCGGAACCGGAACCGAACCGTTCGGTTCCGGTTCCATTCGTTTTTTTTTCTTTATTGAAAATAAAAAATTGAGATTAATAAAATAATATAATTTAAAATTATGAATTTGAATTTATATAATAAACTTACATTACATAATTATAAATAAAATTCTTATCTAAAAAAAAAAATTAAATTAAATTAAAGAGCTTGAACTTAAATTTTTAAAAACTTAAGTTGCCTACGTATCCTCCAGGGGTGAGAGGAATCAAAGCTCACATAGTTCATTACATTTTAAAGATATTTCCCCATTGTAATTTTATAATTATTTAAATATTTAATCATCAATCATCATCAGTGTCTGTTGATCCTTCAGCTCCGGTTCCGCTTGCACTTGCAGATGCATTATCGAACAAGTCTTCAAATTCATCATGGGCATCTTGTTGTTGCCTCAGATCAGCTCGGGTCCAATCATCCACACATGATGTTGCTTCTAGAGTGCTTGGATGTAATGAAGACCGTCTGACTTCCAATATATTGCCTCCGATGCTAAAGGCTTGCTCAACCGCAACGGTGGAAACAGGTGCTGCCAATATCTCTTTAGCAATAATTGATAATACATGATATACATTTTGATGTCGGTTCCACCATTCAAGGATTTGAAAATTTTTACTAACTAAACTTTCAGTTGAAAACTCAAAATTTGTAGATAAATAATTATCTAATTCCGGGTTATTAGTCGTGTTATCCCTATGTTTTTTATTTCGTTGTAATAACCAACGATCACCTGCGCTAAGTCTAGATTGCATTACGGTCGTTTCGCTACTACTAGATTGTCCTACTGATTGCAAGTTATATCTTCTAACATAATCATTAAATAACTCTATTAAATCAATTTTTATTTTAGCTATTATTCTTGTAATATCAACTTCATCTGATATTCCTAAATATCCATAGTAAATGAGTAAAGCACTATTCAAACCTTCTAATTTAAATTTAGGATAAAAAACAGCAGTAATACGATAAAGTAAATGAATGTCTCTAAAATAATTCTACAATTTTCATTTCATAACATAATAGCTTCAAACAAAACAATATCATTAGGATCACGACTATCAACATGCTCATCGAGAGTTCCAACAATATTCAAACTTTCAAGAATAAATAAATGTGTTGTAGGATAATAACTCCGCTAAAATTTATGTAGCATCATTAAACACTTTTAAAATCTCTAAATTTTTTCACAAATTTCCTATTGATTAGGAAAAAGTGTGATATATTGAACATTTTGAGAAAAAAAAACTACATAATACATCTTTGTATTGCAAAGCTTGACATAAAAGAAGATAAAATTTTATCGGTTTAATACCATTAAATTTACAAAATTTGGCCCATTCTCTCATAACTTGATAATATGACCAAAATTAAGTGTGTTTTTAATAGGCTCAATGAAAGGTGATAATTTTTCTAAACCATCTTGAACACATAAATTAATGACATGACATGTGCAACGAACATGAAAAAAATGACCCCTTAAATTTGGTTCGCATATTTCTATTAAATCATTGATTGATGCAGTATTTGCAGATGCATTATCAAATCCAACTGTTAAAATTTTACCTAATAAACCATATTCATCAAAAAATACTTTCATCATTCTATAAATATTTTGTGCAGTATGTTCATCAAAAACTCTAAATGCAATAGGTTATTTTTGCATGTTTCATGATGCATCAATCCAATTACAAGTCACACCCATGTATGAGTGTGTTCGCCAATGGTCACTCCAAATATCAAAACAAATAGATAGACGTCATTTAATATATCTAAATGTTTCATTTAAAATAATTTTACCATCTTTGTATAATTTAAAAATTTGACGTTTTGTTGTATTTCTAGTCATTCTACATGCAACAAGATTTAAAGCATTTTGAACGTAATTCGTAAAAGTAATTTTTCACCAACACTTAAAGAAAGATGTGTCATACAAGTTAATATAGAAAATTCTTCTCTATTTTTAGCATCAGAATATTTAAATAAATCTAAAGCACTCGTATCTCTACTAGATGATGCATACCTGACCATTTGAGTTTGTGTCGTATCGAGTCCAAGTTCAACCGGATAATGTCTTTCCAAGTGCTTGATCATATTTCCGTATCCACCAGAAAATTTATAAGAAACCCTACAATGGTTGCATACTATTCTTGAACCTTCATCAGTATCGTCTAAATAAAAATGAATTTTGAAAACATTCGAGGAACGAGACTTAACTTCTCTTCTCCTTGAACCGATACTAGAGCCGCTCTTTTGGGTTGACACATTTGACATTGTGTTCTCAGACGAGCTTGTCATTTGTTGTTTAAGAATTTTTAAAAAATTAGAGAATTGAAAATGATAAATTGTAATTGTAATTGTAAATGAGAGATTGAGAATAAGAGAATTGTAAGAATTGAGAGAATTGAGAATTAAGAAATTGGTGTGTTGAAATAATGAAAAATCACTTATATTTATACATTTTTAGAATATTTTTGTGATACCTAAACTGCCCCCAAAATTAGCCGTTTTATTACCGTTATTATGGGTAATTTAAAAAATCCACAATTTTTTTTGGACGTTGGGGCAGGGAGTCATTGCTCCCTGCCCCCAACCCAACGGCTACTAGCCGTTGGGGGGAACGGTTACGGTTCCAACCGGTTCGGTTAGGGTAAGAACCCTAACTGAACCGGTCAGGTTCCTGTTGGAACCAGAACCGTCCGGTTCCAATCTAGTGCAAGTCACACTTCCCTCAGTTTTGTAATAAATGAGTCGGAATCTCTCGCACGATATGCAGATTAATTTTGACATTTGAGATGAAATATATAACGCATCGTACCGCCCTGAGGTTTCTCTCAATACATATATAACATATTGATGTGATATAAAGGGAAAGAGAAAATTAAGAAACTATATTACACTAGAGGAGTAACCGTAACCGAACCGAATCGTACGGTTCAAATACTATTAACCGGTTTTTTTAAATTTAATTGTAAAATAAAAATCGATTACAAATAAATGTTAAAATATTTTATTATAAAGAACTTGCACTTAGTTTTTACATGATTAAGTTACGTATCCTCCTGGGCTATAAAGGAATCAAAACTCACATAATTCTGACATAAGTTTTTTTTTAATTAGTGATCCCATTTATTTTACATGATTAAAATTTAAAAATTTACAAGTTATATTTTATTATTATTATTCTTCTTCTAGGGAAGGCGAGTTCGTCGTCGTTGAGCCTTTAGTTCCAGTATTGGTGTGGCCATACAAATCTTCAAAAGAATCCGGTATGTGCTTTTGTTGTAGTTCGGCTCTTGATCAATCATCAAGACAAGCTTCAGCTTCTAAAGATTAAGGATGCAAATTAGATCTTCTGGTGTCTAGAAAATTGTCTCATGAGTTGAAGGCTTGCTCCACTGCTACAGTAGACATCAGTGCTGCAAAAAGCTCATTGGCTATAACAGAATGGATTGGAAATAATTTTTCATGCTCGATGCCACCAGTCGAGGATTAGAAATTGTGAACATGCAAAACTTTCATGTGGAAACTCGAAAGGTGTGATAAGATATTTAGCAATTTCAAAATGACCACGGGTGGTAGATTTTAATTTTTTTTTTGTTTCTTTGCATTAACCATCTACTTACAGTAAGGAGCCTTGAGGGTTCGGCAGAGTGATCCAGTTGACTGGTTTCACCGACGGGTTGGAGGCCGTACACACGCATATAATCGTCAAATAATTCATCAATAGTATTTCTTACCTCATCAATAGTTACAAACAATCTTGTCGTAATTGTTGTAATAGAAAAAAAAATATAATAATTTTCCAAAGTATTTTCTAAACCATCAATTTTAAATTTTGGATAAAAAAAACAGTTGCAATAAGATAAAGCTTTGGTATGTTTTTGAAATAAGTAAGCCATTTTTATTTCATTAAGAAAATACAATCTTTTATATCTAAATTTTCATCAGTTTCATCTTCTTCACACTCATGTAAAGTCCCAACAATGTTAAGAGCTTCAAGCATAAAAATGTTAGAAGTATGATAATAAACACCGCTTAAATTATTAGTTGTATCGTTAAAAACTTTTAAAATATTCAAAATTTCAGCACAAACATCCAAATTACTAGGATACAAAAGAATTTGGGTCTGATATTGAGATACAAATGTACACAACAAATCTTTATATTCAAAACTTTCACTAAGTAGAAAATACGTTGAATTCTAACGTGTTGGAACATCACACGAATTTTTTTTGGGTCGAACACCGTTGAGTTTATAAAACTTACCCCATTCTCTTCTATGTTTACTGTATGTCCATATTAAATTAAGTGTTTATTTAATTAGTGTAATACGCGAACTCAAAGCTTTTAAACCCTCTTATACACATAAATTTAAAATATGACATACACAACAAATATGAAAAAAATTTCCTCCAACATTAGGTTGACAAATTGATTTAAGTTCATTAATTGAGGTTGTGTTTGCGAATGCATTATCAAATCGAATAGTTAAAACCTTATGCAATAATGAATATTATTTTAAAACATTGCTAATCGTTAAAAAACACGAAATGCTATAACTCTTTTTTGAATCATTCATGCATCATCGATCCAATGACAAGTAACACTCATGTATGAATGTGATTGTCAATGGTCACTTCAAATGTCACTACAAATTGAAACGTGTCCTTTATGTGATTTTTTTTTAAAAAAAAATCCTTCAAATTTTTTTCCATTGATAAATAATTCAATAATTTTACGTTTATATGTGTTACTAGGAACTCTACATGTAGCAAAATTAGCAGCTTTATGTAGGGGTGGGCATCGAATCGGATCCGATTAACAAATCCGATCGAATCGAGTTGGTCCGGTTCGACGGATTTCGGATCGGATCGGATTTTATCCGATCCGATCCGATCAAAGTTTTTTTTATTTAATATGCAAAACGACATCGTTACATATAAAAAAAAAAAATTTTGAATTATTTGGGATCAGATTTTATCCGATCCGATCCGATCCGCTCGATTTTTTTGACTCAAACCCACCGAATTCAGATCGGATCGGACCAATCCGATCCGAAATAGGATGATTCGGATTGAATTGGTCCGATATGATCCGATTCGAATTCGGATTGAACCAATCCGATCCGATCCGATCCGATAATTATCGGATCGGATCAGATCGAGTTCGATAAGATGATCCGATCCGAACGAATCAAACAGCCCTGGGCATTTCGGATCGGATCGGATTCGGATTCGGTCCGATCCGATCCGAATCCGATAATGCCCACCCCTAGCTTTATGTAAGACATTATTAAAACTTAATTTTTCACCAAAACTAAATGCTAAGTGTTCCATGAAAATAAATTTAGTCAATTCTTCTTTAAAATATGCATCAATGTATTTGAATAATTGGGTACTAGAAGATGAAGACTCATGTCCAGGACCAGAAGTGTACTTCCCTATTTGTTGTTGAGTTTTGTCTATCCCGTACTCAGTTGGATGATGTTTCCTCATGTGGGTTGTCAATCTTTCGCACCCACCGCTAAGTTTATATTGTGTTCTACAATAATTGCAGACATCCTTCTCCTTACCAGTATTATTTACTATTATGAAAATATTTAGTGAATATATCAGACCCTCGGGTCTTGACTTGAAGAGTGCGTCCGGTGGCGGTGGAGACGCTTTCTTGAGTAGGGAATTATTCACCTTCTTCATTCATGAATGGAACATCGACATTTTGTGATGACCTTATCATTTTTTTATAACAACTAGAATATAGAGATTTTGAGAGATTGATATTGAGTTTGAGAATGAGAATTTAGAATTGAGAGATTAACAGAATATAAAGAAATTGAGTGAGTTTAGAACTTGGTCTGAGAGGATACTTATAGAATTGTTTTGATAATTTTACTATGCCAAAAATACTCTCAAATTATATTTGTTATAAAGGGTAATTTGTGATTTTCTTATATTTATTTTTTATTTAATAAAAAACAAAAAAAAATATATATATTAAAGTTGTAGGAAATGATTTACCACGCGACGGAAGCGTGTTAGGCACCAAGATCGTCCTTGAAATTTTTTTCTGCTCCTCCCCTTAATTGTGAAACTGTCCAGACCTATTAGACTTGTTTTGCTTATGTTTTTGATGATTTTAACGGTCCCGAATAGCAGCCAAAAACTGGACAGTTTTACACACCGAAACTTTGCTACACATGCGCATAGCTCACTGTTTTGATTGCTGGCTGTTTGTTATCACTCCAGAACAGTCCCAAATGGTCCACAAACTACTCACAAATAACTAGTAAAAGTGGCAACATTGAGTAGAATTTTCTGTTCACTGCCCTGAGTTTAAGAAAATAGAAGAATAAAGATTTTGTTCCAACTTCAAATGATCTGTCGCGGTATGACTTGATACTAGGAAAAGGTAGTGTGAGCTACTCTCACTAACAAGATCTCTAAACTTTTTAGAGAACAAAAAATTATCACACACAAGGTTCTTAATTTTCTTTTCTTTCAACAACTTCAGAGAAAACCAAAATTAAGGTGGCTATGGTTCCAAAAAGAATTAGGGTGAAAATGAAAACTATTTTTTTCCTTTTTATATGTAGGGTTTTATTTGTTGTAAAAAAAATAAAAGAAACTTGTCCCCCACCCTTGTAAAATTTAGCCACAAGGCCTACTAAAAACTGAACAAATTTACACAACGAAACTTTGCTGCACACTCCCATAACTCATTGTTTTGGTTGCTGGCTATTTGCTGATTTTTCTATCACTGTTTTAGACAAAATAATTGTTGTAAATTCTCTAAATATTAAGTTTGGATGAAAGAGGGTTATGTCCTTTAGGTGGTGCCCTATGGGAAGGGTAAAAATATGTAGGGACATGTCCTACAATTTATAAGAACACACTTTTAGGCTCCAAATGGTGCATGGAATGGGTATAATCCTTAGGAGGGTTGTACCCCAAACCAAAGGGTTCCCTTAAGGCACCCTTTCATGCCTTTATATAGGTGCCTTCATGTTCATTCTAGACATCCAGTAGAAAAGTCTCATACCTTTTGTTTTAGAGTCAAGAGAGAGTTCCCACCATTGTCCTAGTTCAAGATCTTGTTAAGAAGTGCCCATTGAACAAGAGGAATTCAAGTAATCCTGGGAGGACGTTAGCCACAAAATCCGTAGAGCACCGAGGTGGGGCTAATAAGTTCTTAAGGACAGAGACAACTCGACTTAGACTAGAAATTTGTGTCATTTTCCAGGTTTTTCTTATTCATTAAGTTTTAGGGTTTATGGTGCAATATTGGCATGATTTAATTTCATTGTTGTTTTGATGTAAGTTGATTTCGTTTAATTGCACTTAACTCCCCAACAATCTTAAGAACTTATTAGTTTTAGTGTTAGATGAAAATTCGCGTGTGTTAATAATAAATTTTTCTGGAAAATGGTTTATGTGCATGAAAAATACGCATGGGCGTTCGAACGCATAACGAACGCATAGGCAAAATTTTGAAGTTTCGTAAGAACGTTCGAACGCGTATTCAAACGCAACTCGAAATCAAGTCTTCTGCCTAAGAATGTTCGAACGCGTCTTCAAACGCATCACGAATGCAAACCCTCTGGAACATTTCGTTCAAACGCGTTTTCGAACGCTACAAGAACATAAACTCTCTGGAATATTTTGTTCGAACGCGTTCTCGAACGCTACACGAATGTGAACTCTCTGGAACACTTCGTTTGAACGCGTTTTCGAACGCTACACGAACGTGAACTCACTGGATAGTTTCGTTCGAACGAAGATACGAACGTGACACTAACGAATTGATCCTGGAATTATTTCTAAATTGAAATAGACTTAGATTAACTTAAATTATCATAATATTAACTTAGTGAAATCATATATTGTATTACAATAAACTTGGTAGTATAGATTTAAGTTAATATTAGGGTGTTTAATTATCACAAGCATACACATAGTGATAAAGTTGAAATTTAATTGTGTGTTGCATACTTGGTTGAGAATTAAAAGTGTAATCTTACACAATTAATTTCATCCAATTTTGGTTGATTTATACACATACACATATACATATATATATACACACACAAATTGTATTGTGAAATTAAAAGTGTAATACTAAGTCTGAATGCCTAAGTTATTCTATTGAGGAAGTGTTTAAATGATATTCTGTCAAAAAGGCGATAAGAACCTAAGTGGTCAAGGATTTAAGTGGTTACTCCGGACCCCCCCTCATCCTCTGTGAATATTCCTTTATTCACTTATCATAAGAAACCTTAGTCGTAAATTCAAGGACTTGTGTTTATTGGTACTATTGTCCAATATAACAACGAGTGGATACTTGGTATATCACTTGAACAAGATCATTTGTTGATCGTTGTACAATTTGTCTTTTGTAGACTTATTGATCGCTGTTGATTTTTCCAGTTACACCTGGCTAGCGGAAACATCATAGTACCGTTCACTCATGGAGAAAAACCGGAAAAGTTTGGTGGAGCAAACTTTAAACAATGGCAGTGTAGGAGCGAAGCGAGGCTTACCGTTATGCCTATGATGTTCGGCGACCACGATATTGTTGGGCTCGCAGCCCGTAGAGAGTACGAATTAGCCCGCGGCGGACTAAACCGGAGAATGAAGAAGTCGCCACCCAGTGTGAACTGAGAAATATTTAAGGCCGCACTCACCCCTCGCAAGGGAAGACCTCAAACCGTTGGGTTCGGAATGGTCTCTTACTTATGCCAATATAATGTACGGGTTCACACAATGATATATTCAAGTCTTAAAGCAATTCATGCATAAAAGAGGATAAAAAATGTAATAACATACCCAACCAAAATAATAATCACAATAACGTGATTCCAAAAGCATACTAACTTAAGAAATACGAGATGCGATAATGAAAATTATAATAAACAATCAAAAGCAGGTAAATCGTCAATAATAAATGTCAATAATAAACAGTCGTGCGTGATGGGCTATGTAAATAATAATGATCATAACATAAAGGAAACAATTCAGAAGCAAATGATTCATTAAGATAAACGGCAAACAAAAAAGGGGTCAATCACGCATGTATGAGTATTTCCCGAGTGGCACGTGGAGTTGTATCCCAAGTACAAACCGCACTACCGTCCATTCGGATTAAGCTACGGGATTTACTTCTGGGTTTTCATCCGATATACCGCGAGGGATAATAACACACACAATCATCAATGTAATGTAAACGAACATAAAAAATATAACCATGCATATACGAATAATCATTAACATAAACAAAATAAAGGTGAAATAATAAAATAATAATAAAAGTGAATAAATAGATAAAAATAAACAAAGAAATGCCAAAGAAGAAATGTGGCCAAATATTTGGCCATTCTTTTGATGTAGGGCATCTCATACCCGGATGGACGTATTTCACGTCTAGCCAGGCATGCAGCGTCCGGAACTATAAAAATAAATATGGTAAGGGTGCCCTCAGGTCTTACCTTTTAAGTTGCTTTCTCGGAAGTGCGTTAGGCCGTCGCCGGAAGGATCGCTGGTTTGCTGTTTCTGGTTGCTGGTTCGCTATTTCTGGTTGCTGGTCGCTGTTTCTGGTTGTTGGTTGTTGTTTCTGGTTGTTAGTTGTTGTTTCTGGTTTCTTCATGCTAATGCCGCTGGTTCACGTTGAGGATGGTTTCTTCACGCTGCTGGTTGCTGGTTCTATTTCTCACGCTGTTTTTTTCGATTATCTTCCCTTTCTTTTTCTTCGTTTTTTTTCTCTCCTTTCTGTTTTTCATTTTTTTCCCTCTCTTTTTGGCCGGTCCTCTTCCCTTTCTTTTATAGTTGCTGCCTCCTAGGGTTTTCTTTATTTTTTTTTCTTCAAGTTGCCGCCACTCCTCTATGGCAGCCTCTCTCCTCCCTTTTGTGTCAAGATCTCACTTTCCATATAAGGTGCTTAAAGGATTTATAAGGGAAACTCAAATCACTTATATTAAGAAGTGAGAATCCTTTCTAGTTTGGGTCTAGGATCTTGCATATTTGGCAAGAAGGGGATTTCAAATCTTTGTTAAGTTTGGCATGTGATTTGATTTGGGGATTTGGCGTGCATGGGGTTTTGGGCCGCGTGGATTGCATGGGCCGATTGCATGGGCTGCATGGTGGATTCGAGGCTAAGGTTTGAAGCAGAAGCTGACTGAGCGAATCTGAGGCTAGCTAGTGAGTCTGAATCTGATGAGGGGCTAATTTTGGAGGTTTTCCTTCCTTCCGGCATTTCTTTTTCGCAACTTCCGTAATTTTTCAGGTAATGCCTCCATACGAGGCTCATCATCGGGTTCATGCAAAAATACAGTGTCTACAGTCGGCCCCAATTTGATGGGGCTTGTGCAGTGTGTGACAATGACAACCTTATCAAAGTCATGCATGCATTGTTTACTTACCTGATCCGTCTTCATTCTCGAGGCTCTTTGCTCGTCCTTATTCTCGAGGTTGTTCTCCATTCTCGGAGTTCCTCTCTATTCATGTAGTTCTTCGTCCTCATTCCCGAGGTTGCTCTATTCCTCTCCATTCTCGGAGTTCGTCTCCATTCTTGGGGTTGCTCGTCCTCTTTCCTGAGGTTCCTCTCCATTCTCGGAGTTCATCTCTATTCTTGGAGTTGCTCGTCCTCATTCCTGAGGTTCCTCCCTATTCTTGGAGTTGCTCGTCCTCATTCCTGAGGTTCCTCACCATTCTTGGAGTTGCTTGTCCTCATTCCCGAGGTTCCTCTCCATTCTTGGAGTTGCTCTTCCTCATTCCCGAGGTTCCTCTCCATTCTTGGAGTTCTTCTCCATTCTTTGGAGTTGCTCGTCCTCATTCTCGAGGTTCCTCTCTTTTTTATAGTTGTTTGTCCTCGCCATTTTTTCTTTTTCTTTAAAGCCTGCGAACACAAGAAAAAAATTGTGTGTATGTGACATGTGTGCATGTATGCATGGATGCATTCCCTACTATGACGGGGTTTCTTTGTCATATTGGCTTGATGTCATCCTTGGTTAGGCAGTCCTTGCGTTAGAGGGTTTTCTTCACCCATTTAGGAACCCTTTTGGCCTTTGGTGCCCCTTTGCCTATAAGAAGCTTTGGGCGCCCCCTTGGCCTGCTTACAGTTTCCTTATGCCAATTCTCCTTCGGTGATTGCTCAGTTCTCTTTGGTCTCATGGCTCAAGAGCTCGTTGTGTCCCTTATTCGCGGGGTGGTAGACTGGTCATCCCCAGACCTGGCTCAGCTTTCTGCTCTTTGTTATCTGCACTGGGTCAAGGTGGATTACGCCTTTTTGAAAGCGACCTCGTCCTTTTGGGATACTGAAAATCATGTCTTCCGATTCCCAGATTTCAAAATATGCCATCTCCCTGAGGAGTTTGCTACCATTCTCTGCTTGCATTTTTCTCCTACTACCCTTCCGGAGATGGCGCGTTTCCAATGTCAATACCCTCGGGAAGCCTCCGAAGCTTTCCTTTGTTGTCCTGAAGATGCGGAAAAGATACTGCCTTGTGCTTCGTCCATTGAGTTGCAGGTCCTTTTACGTGTATCTTCCAGGATGGAGGTAGGGTCCCGTCCCTGAAGAAGTGTAGTCTTATTCTGTATCTTGGCCCAATACCTCTTGGTGGGTTGTGATAGTACGAGAGGCGACTATCGTTTATTGCACATCATCGAGGGAATCTGATGTGGTCATGATCCTTCCCCCGTTATCTTGGCCGAGACGCTTCATGGTTTAGACAGGATAAAGCACCATCCTGTAAGCCGGTTTCTTGGGAGTCCCCTTGTTTTGCAGGTTCGTTCTATTTTTTGCCTAAGCTGTCATTTCGGATTTTCAACTTAGCGGATTGCTCTATCTTGCCTGGGTCGCCTTTTCAGGTTTTCAACCCAACGAGCTAAAATTATATATATATATATATATATATATATATATTCAGATCTGGTTGCAAAAGAAATTAAGACTTATTGTTCCTCCTCCGGCTCCTGTCTTTATTTCTTATGGCCCTCGTCACCACCTTGCTCGGGCCTTAATGAAGAAAAACCTTCCTTATACGGAATGGCATGAGTGGCTGTTGCGCCTTACTACTGCAAACATCACGTGGATGTGTCCTTGGTGGTGTCTTAGTCATGTCACAGTGGATTTCCTTGGGCACTGTGTACCCATTCCCGGCCTACACTCCAACTCGTTCTATCATCCTGCCAGGGTTCCTCGATAATATGGGTGTCTCCATCACCCTGTCCCTGGACATCGCAATTTCCAAAGTGAGCTCTTGTCTCGCCGCTTCTTGGACCATTTCCAGACCAAATGGTCTCAGCGCTGAACGTGGCCCGTCGCTGCCCTGGGGCCTCCCAACGCTCATTCTCTTAGATCTCCTGACCTTGGTCCAACATCTAAGAAACAAAAGACGTGATTTGTAATTACTTGACTCTAATATTTCTCGGTTAGCTGGGATTTATGCAATCTATGAACATCTTGAACATTTGTTTCAATAAATGCGTTTGTATTAATTCTTAGTACATATGTAGGAAATAATGAACTGCATTGCAAGGATACCTCTGTCGCTAACTGTTCCTCACGAATTTTACAATTAACCATTTTTCTTGCTCACTGATGCTCTATATTTTGGTTGGGCTGTCCTTTGCGGATTTTCAACCCAACGAGCCCCTTTTTTATGCAAAGTATTGTTTCAGTCTGTCCACGTTGATGGGCTCGGTGAACTCGTTCCCTTCCAAATCTGACAGTCTCACTGTCTCATTCCCCATCACCCTTTTGACTAGTGGGGCCCTTCCCAATTGGGCCTGAACTTTCCCCTTGGGTCCATTATCAGTGGCTTCGACTGCTTGAGCACTAGATCACCTTCCCTGATCTTAGTGGGATGCACTTTCTTGTTGAACACCTGAGCCAAAATTTTCTGGTATAACTGCATGTGGTACAAGGCCTTTATCATTTTCTCATCCATTAATTCTAGTTGTTCGAACCTCTGCGATGCCCATTCCTGCTCAGGCAATCCTGCCTCTGCTAGTACCCGTATTGACTGTATCTCTATTTCCACTGGTAACACTGCCTCCATCCCGTAAACCAAAACATATGGCGTGGCTTCCGTTTCCGTTCTCACCGAAGTTCTATACCCCCACAGGGCATATAGAAGTTTGTCAGCCCAATCTTTATAACTTTCTGTCATCTTAGCTAGTATTTTATTCATGGTTTTGTTGGCCGCCTCCACCGCCCCATTAGCCTGTGGCCTATAAGGTGATGATTTGTGATGCCATCTCCGTACTTCTGCAACATCGCCTTTGTTTCTCCCTAAAATTGGACTCCATTGTCTGTCACTATGTGATGCGGTATTCTGTATCGACATACTATATTACGGGCTATGAACTTGGCCATATGCTTCACAGTGACATTACGGAATGACTCAGCTTCCACCCATTTCGAAAAAATAGTCTACTGCCACTACTAAGAAGCGGTGTCCATTTGATGCATGTGGCATGATTTCTACAATCATGTCAATACCCCACGCTGAGAAAGGCCATGGTTCTGACAGTTCGTGTAATTCCGTAGGCGGCAGATGGTTCAAGTTTCCATGTGTCTGGCAATCATGACAGTGCTTCACCAACTTTACGCAGTCAGCTTCCATGGTCGACCAGTGAAATCCCTGTCTCACTATCTTGCGAGATAAATTCAATTCATTCATGTACGGTCCACATACTCCAGCGTGTACCTCTTCCATCACCTTCTAAGCCTCTTCTTTTCTTAAACATTTCAACTGGACGCCATTGTCTTGTCTCTTGTACAACTCTCCCTTCAAACTCACATACTGGGAGGCCAATTTCTGAATGGATATTTTGTCTTTCTTACCGGCTCCTTCTGGGAATTCTCCACGATCTAGATACTGCAGAACGTCGTAGTACCATGGCTTCCCATCGTTGACTTCTACTTCCAAGATTCTCTCTATCTCATAACTGGGTCTGCTAGCTGTTGTCAGCACACGGGGTCTCATTACCAGTTTTTCTGGGTTTTCCCAAGTTGCAGCTAGGGTGGCCGATGCGTCCGCCATTTGGTTATCTTCTCGTGGCAAGTGCTGGAATTTACAGTCGGGGATAGCCTGTGCCAACTTCCTGAGATGGAGCAGGTAGAGTCTCAACCGATCTTCCTTCAATTCCCATTCCTCTCGCATCTGTCGAACTACTAACATCGAGTCTCCATAAACTTCTACGTCCCTAGCTCCTAGGGCTATTAGTGCTTCTAGTCCAAAGACCACTTGCTTATATTCAGCCATGTTGTTGGTTACTCCGAACGTCAACTTTTGGCCATAGGTAGGGTTTCTCCTTCGGGGGTTACTATTATAATTCTATTCCAGCTCCTTTGTAATTCACCGCCCGTCGAAATATATTTTCCACTCCTGGACTGTTATGGCTTGAACCTCCTCGTCTGGGAATTCGAACTTACATTGATCTCATTATATGGTTATAATGCCAAGAATCCACTAGGCTCGCCCTTTGGCATTACAACCAGCAACCCCAAATGTGAATTAGCAAGATAATGGTACCTGAAGATGCAAACCCGACAATGTTTGTAGGGTCGGTACAGAAAGAGGGTAGGCAGATGATAACATTCTCTGAAGAAGAGCCCCGATGGAGATGAGGAATCACACAAGCCGCTATTCATAGAAGCAGAAGAAAGAAGCAAGAAGACATCTTGTTTAATGGTGGATGATGGCTCATCTATCAATGTGTACCCTTTGAAGATTTTGTCAAGGTTGGGTATACGAACAACAGATTTAAGCCCATCCAGCATGACTATCAAAGCATATGACGATAGCAAACAGGGAGTCGAAGGTACTTTCGTCACAATAGTCAAAGTGGGCCCGATAGAAGATGAGGTGGAGTTCAGAGTGATTGATATCCTAGCTACATTTGCTCTGTTATTGGGGAGGCCATGGTTTCATATACTTGGGGGTTTGCCATCCATTTTGCACCAGGTTATTAAGTTCTCGCATGGAGAGGAAGTCATTACCATCAGGGCTGAAGTAGACAATGTTATGGCTGCTTTAGATATACAGCCTTTCACAAGGTTCCAAGTGGCGGCAAACTTCGAATAATGGGTGGACCCTAAAGTGGCTAGAATCATGGAAAGAATGAAATATGATCCGGGCACAGGTTTGAGTGCTAGAGGCCAGGGAATAAGAGCACTGCCAAATTTCAAAGGGCAGGCCACTAAGAGAGGATTGAGGTATGAATCCGATGGGAATGAGCCGAAGATCAAGAAGAAATGGATGAAGCTGATGGAATACTTTGTGAAAGCCACAGGATATCAAGGAGAGCCTGAACCCATAGAAGTCAATGGGATCATAGTACCATGATTCGAAATCTTCAAGGATGTGATGAGCAAAGAACCACAGGCAGAGGAAGTTGTAAAAGAGGAAGATATTTTGGAAGAAGAACTACTGCAATTGGAGAATCTGACGCTCAAAGAAAGCAAGAAGACGGAAGAATACAAGACTGCAAATTACGAATATGTTTATTTTCCTGACCTATTTGATTGTAATCCTGCATTTATTAATAATAAAGACATTGATTTTGCTTACTTGTTCGGGTCTTTTCCTTTTAGTCTACATCATAACATGCATGACATGAGCATATTTGACATTGACTCAACAAAGACAAATGCATTTAATCTTGGTACACGTGAGAACCCCAAGAAAAATTCAATTGCAAGTGAGGTTACCTCTGATGAGTGGAAAGAATTAGAGAGAATATTAATAAAATATGCAAAAGTATTCGCCTGGTCCTATGAAGACATGTCAAGAGTGGACAGGGATATTGCGCATCACATGCTACCAACTTATCCGAACATGAGGCCAGTAAAACAGAAGCTCCGAAGAATGAGGCCAGAATGGGCCGAAAACGTAGGGAAGAAGTCAAGAAGCAGATAGATGTGGGGTTTCTGAGGTGGTGAAGTACCCCGAGTGGGTTAGCCAATATTGTGCCGGTACCGAAGAAGGATGGAAAGTTCAGGAATGTGCATGGATTATAGGGACCTCAACAAAGCTTGCCCAAGGGATGATTTTCTCCTACCCCATATAGACGTGTTAGTTGATAGCGCGACCTTTATCTGCTATGTACTCATTCGCGGATGGATTCTCAGGATATAACCAGGTCTTCATGACCGAGGAAGAAACGCATAAGACTGCATTCGTCACTGAGTGGGGTACATATGTTACAAGGTGATGCCGTTTGGACTTATGAATGCGGGAGCCACTTATCAATGAATGGCCACTACATTATTCCATGACTTGATGCATAAGGAGATTGAGGTATACATGGATGACATGATGGTTAAATCAGAGACGAGGGCTGGACATATAGAAGCACTGGAGAAATTCCTTCAAAGAGTCGATAAGTACAACCTCCGAATCAACCCCACAAGAAGTGTGTGTTTGGGGTGGTAACATCTGGAGGGATAGAAGTGGACCCTGAAAAGATCAAGGTAATTACCGAGATGCCCGCACCGAAGACAAAAGGAAGTTAGAGATTTTCTCGAGAAAATCTAGTATATCAGTCGATTCATTGCCAATCTAACATTAGTATGTGAGCCCATCTTCAAGCTATTGAGGAAGGACCAGCCTGTGGAGTGGAATAGGCAATGTCAAGAAGCTTTTGACAAAATCAAGAATATGGTTAAACCGCCCGTCTTGAAACCTCCAAGACCGGACAAACCCTTGGTGTTGTATTTGGCCATAGAACCCAAAGCGTTGGGGGCGATGATGGTACAGGCAGATGAGGAGTGGCGGACCATGCAGTCTACTACCTCAGTAAGAGATACTTCCGTATGAAGCCCGCTATCAAGAGGTGACAATATTGTTTGGTTTGGTGGTGGTATGGGCTTCCCAAGTTGTGTCATTACTTCCAATCCTATACGATACACAAGTGGAAGCAAAAGAGAATCCCCTAAAGTATTTACAGTCAGTACCTTCACTGGTGGGGAAGCTGGGAAGATGGTTGGTGTTGGTGACGGAGTTTGGTATAGAATACCTCACCTCTAAGGAGAAGGTTGGTATGCCAAGATGGTTGGTGTTGCTGACGGAGTTTGGTATGTAATACCTCACCTCGAATTCAAACTTATACTGATCTCATTCTATTTCTGGTTGCTGGTCGCTGTTTTTGGTTGCTGGTTGCTGTTTCTGGTTGCTGGTTGCTGTTTCTGGTTTCTTCACGCTGATGCCGCTGGTTCACATTGAGGATGGTTTCTTCACACTGCTGGTTGCTGGTTCTATTTCTCACGCTGCTTTTTTTTTCGGCTCTCCCTTTGGCATTAGAAGATGGTTGGTATGCCAAGATGGTTGGTGTTGCTGACGGAGTTGGGTATGTAATAACTCACCTCGAATTTGAACTTATACTGATCTCATTCTATTTCTTGTTACTGGTTCGCTATTTCTGTTTGTTGGTCGCTGTTTCTGGTTGCTGGTTGCTATTTCTGGTTGCTGGTTGCTATTTCTGGTTGCTGGTTGCTGTTTCTGGTTTCTTCACACTGATGCCGCTGGTTGCTGGTTATATTTCTCACGCTGCTTTTTTTGATTCTCTTCCCTTTCTTTTTCTTCGTTTTTTTCTCTTCTTTCTGTTTTTCTTTTTTTTCTCTCTCTTTTTGGTCGGTCCTCTTCCCTTTCTTTTATAGTTGTTGCCTCCTAGGGTTTTCTTTATTTTTTTTCTTCAAGTTACTGCCACTCCTCTATGGCAGCCTCTCTCCTCCTTTTTGTATCAAGATCTCACTTTCCATATAATGTGCTTAAAGGATTTATAAGGGAAACTCAAATCACTTATATTAGGAAGTGAGAATCCTTTCTAGTTTGGGTCTAGGATCTTACATATTTGGCAAAAAGTGGATTTCAAATCTTTGTTAAGTTTGGCAAGTGATTTGATGAAGGGATTTGGCGTTCATGGGTTTTGGGCCGCGTAGATTGCATGGGCCGATTGCATGGGCTGCATGGTGGATCCGAGGCTAAGGTTTGAAGCAGAAGCTGACTTAGCGAATCCGAGTCTAGCTAGTGAGTCCGAATCCGACGAGAGGCTAATTTTGGAGGTTTTCCTTCCTCCGACATTTGTTTTTCGCAACTTCCACAACCTTTCAGGTAGTGCCTCCTACGAGGCTCATCATCGGGTTCATGCAAAAATATACTGTCTACAGGCAGAGCAAAATGTTGTTCTACCTGAAAACTTTACAGTTGGCTAAGTACCTCAAAGATTCTTTGGGTCCTGTGGAGGGCGAAACGGAAACAGCCAAGCAACTGCGAGAAGAGACATGGTCGTCAGGCGACTTCTTCTGCAAGAACTACCTTTTGGGAGGACTTGACAATACCTTGTACAATGTGTACCAAGGCATGATTTCTGCGAAGATCCTCTGGGAATCTCTCAAAAAAAATATAAAACCGAGGGTGCCGGATAAAAGAAATTTATCGTGGGTAGGTTCCTGGACTAAAAAATGGTAGATTCAAGAACAATAATGTCTTAGTTGGGTGAACTGCAATTGATCATTCATGAAATATTGGATGAATGAATGAATGAAACTCGTGAGACATTTCAAGTTTCTACAATCATTGAAAAGTTGTCTCCATCATGGAAGGACTTCAGGAGCTATCTGAAACACAAAAAGAAACAGATGAGCCTTGAAGACCTTGGAGTTCGATTGAGGATCGAATAGGACAACAAGAAGTCCGAGAAGGCCAGCTACAAGACTATGGATTATAAGACCAACATCGTCGAGGGTGTAAAGGGTAGCAAAAAGAGAAAGAACAGTGAAGCTGATTCTTCCCAAGCTAACAAGAAGTTCAAAGGGAAGTGCTACAACTATGGAAAAAACGATCATATGACAAAGGACTGCAGAAACAAGAAGCTCAGGACAAAGGCCAGAAAAAGAAAAATGAGGCCTATATCACTGAAGATGAGTATCTAACTGATGAGATCTCATATATGAACCTCTCAACAGTTGTAACAGAAGCCAACTTGGTTGGGAATCTGAGAGAATGATGGGTAGACACTGGGGCTATTCGTCATATTTGTACTGATAGTAAGATATTTTCCTCGTATCAAAAGGTCGATGTTGGCGATCATCTGACAATGGGAAACTTGTCTACCTCTAGAGTGGTTGGACAAGGTACAGTGGTTCTGAAGATGACATCCGGAAATGAGCTTACATTGAAGAATGTTTTGCATGTTCCTGATATTCGAAAGAACTTGGTCTCAGGCTCTCTCCTTAGCAAGAATGGCTTTAAGGTTGTATTTGTTTCTGACAAGTTTGTATTGACCAAAAATGGATTGTCTATGTAGGAAAAAGATACCTCGCTGAGGGTATTTTCAAGTTCAATGTAATGATTGTCAATCGACACAGTGCTAATAATAAATCTACAACTTCCACTTATATTATTGAGTCACAAAATTTATGGCATGGGATGTTAGGACGTGTTAATTATAGTACAGTGCGTAAATTAATTAACATGGACCTTATACCTAAATTTTCAATTGATAACCAACATAAATATGAGGCATGTGTTGAAGCAAAAATGCATAGAGCATCATTTCATTCCATAGACACTGGGGTGATATGAATATCGTGCAAACAAGAGGCGGTAAAAAATGTACTTTGTCACTTTTATCGATGATAACACAAAATTATGTTATGTGTATTTGCTGAGGAGCAAAGATGAAGCTATTAAGAGCTTTATACATTATAAGAACGAAGTTGAAAATCAACTTGGCAAGAAAATCAAAAGAATCATGAGTGATAGAGGTGGTTCATATGTGTCACTATTTGGTGAATATTGTTCCAATCATGGAATTATTCATGAAACTACTACTCCTTATTCGCCTCAACAAAATGAGATTGCTGAGCGTAAAAACTGAACGTTGAAGGAAATGATGAACGCCATGTTGACAAGCTCTGATTTACCCCAAAACTTGTGAGGGGGAAGCCTTGCTTTTCGCCAACTACGTTCTGAACAAAATTCCTCATAGAAGATTAGACAAGACACCATATGAGTTGTGGAAAGTCCACATGCCTTCCTACAAATATCTGAAAGTGTGGGGGTGTTTTGCCAAAGTAACGGTTCCTAAACTAAGAAGGTTAGAATATGACCCAAAAATGTTGATTATATATTCATTGGATATGCCCGCACAGTAGTGCCTATCGATTATTGGTACATAAGTATGAGATTCCTGACATCAATCCAAATATGATATTGAGTCAATGAATGCGACATTTTTTGAAGATACATTTCATTGTAAGGAAAGACAAAGAACATAGTCTCTCAAAATAACTATTGATACTGTCAAAGACAGTGATCAGGTTGACCAAGAATCAGATCAACGTGAAAATATTGAGACAATTGAACCTAGACGTAGCAAAAAGAGCTATAACGTCTAAGTCATTTGGTCCCGATTTTCTGACATTACTTGTTAGAAAATGAGCCTCAAAGCTATAAAGAAGCAATGTCTTCATATGAGCCACCTTTGTGGAAATAGGCTATCAATAGTAAGATTGATTCCATCCTAAAAAACCATACTTGGGAGTTGGTTGATCTTCCTACAGGTTGTTGTAGTCATGGGCTACAAATGATATTCAAACGAAAAGATGAAAACTGGATGGATCAATAGCTAGATAAGGCAAGGCGAGGGTTGTCATAAAAGGTTATAGACAAAAATAAGGCCTTGATTAATTTGACACATATTCACCAGTGACTCGTATCACGTCAATAAGAATGCTCATAGCCATAACAGCTATATTTAGTCTTGAAATACATCAAATAGATGTAAAGATGACATTCTTAAATGGCGAAATGGATGAAGAGATTTACATGGAACAACCAGAAGGTTTCAATATTCCTGGACAAGAACAGAAGGTGTGCAAACTTGTAAAATCCTTGTATGGACTAAAACAAGCACCTAAACAATGACATGAAAAATTTGACAAATAGATGTTGTCAAATGAATTCAAAATCAATGAGTGTGATAAATGTGTGTACACCAAATCAACTCAAAAATGATATGTCATCATGTGTCTCTACGTTGACGATATGCTGATAATTGGTAGTAATCATGAGATGATTCTAGTCTACCAGAAAGTGTTGACCAGCAAATTTGATATAAAAGATTTAGGAGTAACTGATGTGATCTTAGGAATTAAGATTTCTAGAACATCAGAAGGGTATATATTATCTCAGACTCACTATATTGAGAAGATACTTGAGAAATATAACAAATGAGATCTAAATGTGGCTAGAACTAATATAGACCTAACTCTTCATTTATCAAAGAATACTGGGTCGAGCGTATCGCAATTAGAGTATTCGAGAATCATCGGAAGCCTGATGTATCTCACCAATTGCACACGACCTGATATCGATCGATGAAGTTGTAAACAGGCTTAGCAGATATACGAGTAATCCAGGACATAACCATTGGAAAGCCATTGTAAGAGTTTGAGGTATCTGAGAGAAACTTCAAAATATGGTATGCATTATACGAGATATCCTGTTGTTCTAGAGGGATACAGTGATGCTAACTGGATATCTGATACAGTGGATTCCAAATCTATGAGTGGATTTGTTTTCACACTTGATGGTGTGCAGCCGTGTCATGGAAATCCTCGAGGCAAACATGTATTGCCTAGTTTACTATGGAATTTGAGTTCATAGCATTTGACAAAACAGCAGAAGAATCAGAATGGCTCTTCGAAATTTCCTGGAGGATATTCCAAATTGGCCCTAAACCGGTGTCAGGGATAAGCATACATTGTGTTAGTCAATCAGCTATTGGGAGAGCCCAAATACAATGTATAATGGTAAGTCTTGACATATACGTCGCATACATAATATCATACGATAACTGCTCTCAAGTGGCATAATATCGATCGATTATATGAAATCAAAGAAAAACCTAACGGATCCACTTACTAAAGGTTTACCTAGAGAGCAAGTTGTGAAGTCATCGAGGGGAATGGGCTTGAAGCCTATAAATTAAGAATTGTCACTGTGGAAACCCAACCTAGCTGACTGGAGATCCCAAGATCTAGGTTCAAAAGGGACAACTGAAACTTTGTGTAATTCAAAACAAGCACTGTAGAGTTTTATACTCTTTCCCATTCTGATAATGACGCAGAGTGCTGTCTGTCAAGGTTAGGCTAAGCTAAGGCTTTTAATGATCACTATATTATGAGATGAGTCCTAATGGGAGTAAAGACATATTACCTCTTTATAGTAGATCACCTATTTCAAGTAAGAAGTGGGGCCACTTCTATGGGATTTTACAGGCTGACTTCCCTAAAGTGCTTGATGAATCCAGGGCCAATTTTCATGGCCGAAATGAACACAACCGTAGAATAGGAAATGGTCGAAGAGGAAAAGCTGGTGTTGGCAATTTCTTGGTTTACACCAACGACGAACAGTCAAGACTATGGGTCACTGGTTCGCCAAGTAAATCCGATTGTCATTCACTAGGAAAGGTTCAAGGCGAAAGCTACCTATTTCGATGCAGCTTTAGTTCACGGAAACTCTCTTAAGTGTCTGCATGAATATTAGGAGAATTGTGGGGGATTGTTGTAAATTCTCTAAATATCAAGTTTGGATGAAGGGGGTCATGTCCTTTGGGTGGTGCCCTATGGAAGTGTACAAATATGTAGGGACATGTCCTCCAATTTATAAGAACACACTTCTAGGCTCCAAATTGTGCATGAAGGGGTATAACCCTTAGGAGGGTTGCACCCCAAACCAAAAGGTTCCCTTAAGGCACCCTTCCATGCCTTTATATAGGTGCCTTCATGTTCATTCTAGACATCCAGTCTCATACCTTTTGTTTTAGAGTCAATAGAGAGTTCCCACCATTGTCCTAGTTCAAGATCTTATTAAGGAGTGCCCCTTGAATAAGAGGAATCCAAGTAATCCTGGGAGGACGTTAGCCACAATATCCGTAGAGCACCGAAGCGGGGCTAATAAGTTCTTAAGGATAGAGGCCAACTTGACTTGGACCACAAATTTGCATAATTTTCCAGGTTATTCTTATTCACTAAGTTTTAGGGTTTATGGTGTAATATTGGCATGATTTGATTTCATCGTTGTTTCGATGCATGTTGATTTCGTTTAATAGCACTTAATTCCCCAACAATAATCACTCCAAATCAGTCCCAAATGGTCCACAAGACACCATTTTGTGTTCCCAAATTTCCTATGCTAAACCACAACACAAACTACTAATAAATAACTAGTAAAAGTAACGGTAGTAAGCAAAATTTTCTGCTCACTACCGTAAGTCTAAGAAAAGAGAAGAATAAAGATTATGTTCCAACTTCAAATGATTTTCCGTGGTATGACTCGCTACCAGCAAAGATAGTGTAGGCTACTCTCACTAACAAGATCTCTAAACTTTTTAGAGAACAAAAATTATCACACACAAGGTTCTTATTTTTCTTTTCTTTCAACAACTTGAGAGAAAACCAATAATAAGGTGACTAGGGTTCTTCTAAAAAGAATTAGAGTAAAAAGGAAAAACATTTTCCTTTTTATATCTAGAGTTTTTTTTTGTCAAAAAAATAAAAGAAACTCTTCCCCACCCTTGTAACATTCGGCCACGAGGCCTACTAAAAAGGAAATATTTTATTTTTTAATTGTCTTCATAAAAATATAATCAATTTCCCAAAATAAAATATTGTAACTTCCATTTTTAAATGATGAATTTAAAATCATAATTTGAAATTCATTCAAATCCAAAAAAGGAACTTATCAATATATATATATTAATATAATTTAACAAATTTATATTTTAAATTAAATGATTATTTCATAGTCATTTACATGAAATAAAAAATCTTATATTAAAATTAATATAAGTTCCAAGTTGTGACATATGTATTATTAATCTTATTAATCTTATGAAGAATATATGTAAGATTATAATTGGACTATCCAATTGTATTTAATTTACTACAGTATATCGAGCTAGCACGGGGACCAGATGAACCTACAGTTCTGAACTCCAATAATCTCGAAATATTAATTAAACTCTTTAATTAAATATTCTGAATGATTAACTTTAGATGGTTTCACTGAAAACCTGAAGTTGCACTCTCGTTGTCGTAAATATATTATATAGGCCGAAGTACGTCGGTGTACATCGATATAGTCATTACATACGGATTGACCCTTCACGAGTATCTCATAATTAGAGTCGGGTCAAATTTTCTATTATACCCCTCTAATTATTTTTACCTCAAGTACCATTGATTCTCTAATGAATGATATATTCATAACTATTATGAATATTTATCTTTCTATTTGCAATAGAAAGACTTGATTGCTCTAATCGTTCAAATACCGAATCAACCCTTAAGGAAAATACTTCTCTACTTCTCGCAAGAATGAGTGAACTCTATATCTATGTAAAACATCTCTTGCTACACAACAAACCATGTCCCCAAAGTAAGTAGTTATTGGTTGAGATTTCTACACCAACCTCACCTTTGTAAATCAAAGGACATAGCCTGCCATGCAGGAGTTCGTAGTACACTCAAGATTCATATCAATCCATATATGACCATCTAGTAGATTGAAATGAATCTCTTTATTTAACAAATATTATAATAAATTCATTTCTATATGAGTTCAGTCCTATATGATCACATCATATAAGGTGCCTCCATTCTCATATCATCACATGCGACGATCTCAGATTAAGGTCGCCATATATTTATAGAATGGACCGTAGTTATAGATAAACCACAAACAAAGTACCCGCTTTGTTTTCTCTCTATGGACTATTTTAGATTGCTAATCTCAAACTTAAATCCTCTTGTGTATGAAACTCATACACTAAGCCTGAAATCACATAAGTAATCAAGGGTAAACTAGACAATTTATAATATGCGATTTAAATCAAAACAATTGATAAATGAATAATGTATCTTTTATTTCAAACGAACACATCCGTTTACACACTACATGAAGCTCTATGACATATATCCCAACAAAAGCAATAGCCCCAAAATAGGGTTGCTGACTGCTACGGCCATCCTGCCCATTTTACTGTTTGCCAAATGGTAAAATGGGGGGCTGGTCGGTTCAAATTGGAAATCGTAGCGGTTTCGATTTGAACTGCTGGTTAGGCAATTCCAAAACTCCATTAACCATAACTGAACTGGTCACCATTGATTCGATCACGATTTAGCATAACCGGTTTCGATTCCGAATCGTAACCGTGACGTGGTCTACATTACATAGCCATGGAAAAAAAAAAGAAAATTTAAGAAAGTCTATCATCATGTACAGCCCCAGTTTGAAAAAAGAGAGAAAAAAAAATCCTCAGATGACTTATTACATAGACCACATCAGCAATCAAAAGGCAGCTAATGATAAAGATATCAAATACAAAATTAAAATTGTTGATTCATGTAAACAAGTGGATTGAACTACTAGCAAATGCTAAAAGATCACATATATACTGATAGCGAATTTATGTAGCACGCAAGGGCACGTATCGTATAAGTAGTATAATACTATCGATCTCACATAGATTTATTGTTAATCATATTGAATACTAAAGCTAGATTTATTCTACTTAAATCTAAACAATTGATTGAGAGATTTATTTTTGAGATAATTTAAATTAAAGTAAATTAAAAATTGAAATTATAACTTTTAAGAAAACTTTATGCGAGGAAGAATTTATGAATGTAACTTTACCAAACATATTAAAAAGTATGCATTTTTCCTACAATTGAGTGATTGCTATGGATTGCTAATTTAAAACACGAAATTATTTACAAGTCTCTTCCGATAATCGAGTAGAAACGTCTAACTTAGTTCAATTACCTATATTCTTATGATAATTAATTTAAGCCAAACTCATTACGATCAAGTTATAATTATGACTACGCATGTCATGCATGTGTATTCTTATCCTGCACGGAAATCGATTATATAGATATGCTTATATGTTATCAATTCTCAAGGCTAAACTAAAAGTCAATTTTCCAAGTTTATTAGGTTTTACCACAACTATCTTATTGGTGATCAAGCAATATAAAGCATTAAACGTAGAGAATGATAAGTAATTCAATAACAATACACGAAAGTAATCAAATATGTATTAAAATTAAGAACTGTGTATAGGTTCCATTACAATCTTAGATTAATTAATTAGTTATCAATCATATTCAATAAACTCAAGTAATTCATTGTTACAAAATAAGAACACTAATTATCTAAAAAGATTAAAGAGGAAGAAAAACTCATTGTGAGAATCTCTACTTCAATCTTTAGTCTGCTGCATCGGATATGGTGTTCCATGTATTGCT